>JAECUM010095570.1:0-51483 GCA_016617855.1 Megalonaias nervosa
TCATAAATACTCTACCCTCACTCACGGCCATAGATCATAGCAAGATACATTACTCACATTGTAGAATTGGAGAATGTACTTACTTTTGATTGACACATGATTCCAGTCTCAAAGATTTGTGATCGTTACACCAGAATTGATCATCATTTTGTCATGATCCATAGGAGCAGCAAGCGAAAACTCTGCTGATACATATCCATACATACATACATACATACATACATACATACATTCATACATACACACATACATATATATATGTATCACAAATCTTCTCCAACATTTTTTAGAATACTTATCATATATTAAATATACATATTTATATCGGTCACAATAGAGCAAACCATTTGTAGACTGGGAATATTTTCCCAAGGTAAATATTTTTATACTTATGACGATTTAAGCTATGTGTTGCGAAAATTTACTTGAATGTTTAAATCTAAGGTCGTATACCTTTGATGGTGAAATGTATTCTTTGAGCTGAGGTAATCGTGGATGATCACAAATGATTTCATTGTTTCGTGCAGTCAAATACAACTAAGATCTCTGCAAAAGCGCAATACAACAGACAGTCGAAAAGAAAGCTTACAATTAAGAATCATACCAAAGAATGATTTCACGAGAATCTAAGTTTTCACCTAAACTGGTCTCTTTTTCGTTTTTGTAAAAAATTATGTATCTACAACGGATAAAAGATGTAACAGTTCTGGATAAAACATTGCGGGAGAATAAGCCAATTTATGCATTGCAATGAGATGGTCATGACACAGGCAAAAGTCTTTTGACAGAACAGTCGGTTTGAAGTATGGGATGCATTTTCTTAATCTTTTATATATTCTTTGTACCAAAAGTGTAAAAATATATCGCTCATATGTACACCAAGGTCTTGTTCAATCTTAGTCCCGATATTCAATTTCTAACGGATTGACGGTTTACGCGAAAGGACAACACTTCTCAAAGAAAGTGTTTAAAAATGTATAGTTTTTTGCAACCTCAAATATATTCAACCGATATTAAACCTGACTGATCCGTATCGAAAGATTTTAATTGTTGACTTGTCACTGGGCGCTTTAATGGGTCTCCGCGACGTTTTGTCCAGAATCGCCCCTATCAGTTGTTGCTCTAGTAGTGTGGATGACTAGTTCCAACCAAATTAATAATACTAATTTAACAAGACATAACATGGTGTGAACCGTGCTATTTACTTCAATAACACCAACTGATAATATGAAATCCATTTGTTTGAGAGATGGGTTCGCTTGTAAAACACCTGCTTCGACGAGTTCTCTAAATAGGAGAGAAATCCAACATATTGCTACAGCCTTCTGTCAATAACTGATGTCCACATAAAAGCCATACTTTAGCTGGGTTTCATGATCGTCATCATTGTGCGCAGTATTTAAACAAAGAAAAGCGGCCGAAACCAATTCTCATCAAAATGACGACACGCACAACATAATTACATACCGGCATCATGTTTCGCACGGCCTCGTTTTGAACTGTCAGCTCGGAGCTGTGTGCTTATTAGTTCTACAAATCAGGTAGAAATACATCGAGGTTCGTGTTCCTTTACAATGACTTACAATGTCAAAATTATCTAGAGTTGTCAAAAGAAACAACAACCCCCCCCCCATAAAACAAACAAAAATCAACCAAAAAAAACAAAAACAAAAAAAAAACCAACTACAAAAAGCAACAACTACAAAACAAAACAAAATAAAACAAAAAACAAAACAAAAGAATGGTACCTGTACTCGCTTTTACTCTTTGAAGATCTTAATTAGTTTAAATTAAAAAATAACCTGCTTGCATATGATGAAGAAAGCATTGGAATGTACCTCGTACATGTCTGGCACCCAACTGAAGCTAGGATGTACATAGTCGTCTTTATTCTAACAACAATAATTTAATTTTGTTGATCATTAGATAAATCTGCGTAATTTAATACAGTAAGGCAATTAGTGACTGTCGAATATTTGTTCAGTATGTATTAATGTTAAGTTGCTACTTACTTTTCTAATGCGAACATACTTTAGTCATCAGATTTATTGATATTGTATTCACAGCACCGAAAAAAATCAAAAGATAGATATGAAATATAAAAGTCTGGAATTTCATTTAATTGAGCCGATCACTATTGAATTTTAATTTTCAGACTGTACTCTAGTGTATGAGAAAGCACTTCCCACAAAGCAAGAGTGATTTAAATTTGAAAAAAGGACAAACTTGCAAAATGATCAGGTAAGATATATGAGCATAGATTAGAAGGAGGTACATCTCTCTGTTCAGATGGATGTTACAACTGTCACTAATCATCAATATTAAATTAAGCATAGTACAACATTCTTAGTGAGGATGAATATCACACACACACACACACACACACACACACACACACACACACACACACATCGAATACGCCACGTACAAGGAACGAGTTGATACTTATATATACAATTAGGTAGACACAATGTAGTGATAATTTAATTACATTTTTCTGTATTTGTGATAAATAGTTATTGATATTGTTATTTGTGTGACATTTGAACACTGAGCAAATTAATTTTCTACTTGGGATTCTTTAGAAACGCCGATACAAGGAGGCAGCTTAATGTGGTTGGTGGTTTTCATAAAGGGGAAATGTTCGACCAAAATCTTAAATTTCGTACGTTTTGCCTTGAACCCGTTACGCAGATACCAAGAAAGTGTTATGAGATTTATGCTAAAGACTCATAAATTAATAAAGTATTGAAAACCAGTCTGGTAGAAAAAAAAATAGATGTACAAAACACATGGGCGCCCGCAACATAGGTCAAGGGGGGGGGGTCACGTGCCCCCCCCCATCATACTGCAAATATATATATGAATTCCGACAAGTTTAATCATGCAAATGAAGCTGAAAATGTGTCACAAGATTTTGTTCAAAACGCTTAGTAAATATTAGCTTTAGTTTCAGACTGCTTACTATACTAACTCTCCCGGCCGTGACTGACTGATCCCCCCCTGCAAAAAATCCTGCCCCCCCCCTCTGCAAAAAATCCTGTGAGCACCCATGAAAACACATGAGCAGCGAATATGAAAATATTCCAGACTGTTCAGTTTGGGGTATGGGACAAAATAGTTTGCAATTATTGGTATTATTACCAAAGTACATATATAATTTTGTCATAAAATTTTGGATATGACCAGAACATGCCTTCCTATCTTTTTGTAAGAACTTCTGTCCAGGTTGTTTATGATTGACAAAATGCTTTTTATCTGCAAACAGTATGTGCAGAAAAAACAGCTCCTGTTCAGTTTTTCCAACTTTTATACAAAATCCACTTCGCCTTGCCACTAAATGGATTATTCATAAGTGTCAGTGACATTTCTTTTTCACTACACTCAGACTCCATATTACTTTACAATACATCAATATCTGTGGACATAAAGGTATAGAATTGTTTTAATTATAAATTATTATTTCGCACAGTAACTGCTAAATAGTGAATGATACTTAACATAAATTTACATACATTTAGCCATTTCTACACAATCAGACTACCATCCCTCACCCACCTGTACTTAAATAGGTATTACCAATAGCTCTTAAATGAAAACTCTGAAACGGTAGTCAAGAAAAACTGGAAGGTGATGCTGAAATAATATAAACAATCTTTGTAACAAATTACTGTATATAATAAAATATATCTCTTAATTTAGAGGCTTCACAGTTTACTTTGCTAATATTCATATTGATTTTTATTAATGGAGGTTAACATTTTAATGCGCTTATACGTGGATGCTTTGTTGTTTTTTTTTAAGTTCGTTCTAATTATGTTAATACAAAATTTAGTATATAATAAACGCTGCAAAAAAAAAAAATGATTTTCATGTTTCAACATCGTTGATAACCAGCACATAGCATACAATATCTTTCATTTCTGTTAATTTCATTGGATTCATATCTCCCAGTTTAAATTCCACAATGATCAAAGGGCACACAGAATTTTGTTTGAACTGGTTTTTTTGTTTTTTTGTTAACACAACTATTCGAAATAATCTTTGAGGCCGACGTGACTTTTGATATATTTATAAAAAGACACTGTATCGGAATGCAAGAATGAGGATAACATCACAAGATATTGTAATTTTTTGCCTTTTATGCATGTTGTTTTTTCGGGGTAAAAAGTTACCCACGCTTTAACATAACTATACTTATATTTTTACTGCTATTATAGATATAATATTCATAAAATAGTACATTATAGTATACGTCACTGAATATGACATTTCGAAAAGGAAAGGTTAAAAAATAACAAATTGGTTGGTTGTAATACAAACAATCGTAATAGATTACTTGTCAATAACAGTTTTTATTTATCAATCACTCACGTGTCAAATCAAATTAGTCCAAACAAATATCTTTCAACGTCAAACAAACGACTCGTTGACCAAACACCAGACAGCTTTCCCTTCCATTAGGTAATCTGGCACCGTGACAAGTCACTGGTTGTGTCCACTAAATTCAATTTGGGATTGAACAATTGAATCATCTGAGTTGCATATGTTATAAAAAAGAGAAAAAAAAAATATTTGCTTTTGTTTGTTTCTTCGGCTTATCAGGAATTTATAAATTTTGCATCCCACCGAATTTTATTAATTTATTAATTGAATTTCTCATGAAGATGACGATTGATCATCAGCATACTGATTTTCCTCTCCATCTTCATCTCTCTCGACTACTATTCTTTATCTATATCGCGATGGACATCATCATCATCATCATCATCATCACCTTGTTCTAGTGACAGAACAGAATGACTGACTGGGATTAGCTAGCCAAAGACTATATTTGTATGTAATGGCCGCTTTGCGCCTTTTATTGTGGGAGATTTAAAATCTACGAGTTAAAGGAGATAGAATTTTTGCAATGACCAATATGTCTTTACATGAAATATACTGACTATATAGTATAACCTCACCCTGGCAAAACATGCAGGTTGCTACAATGCGTTCCAATACCGTTTACATCAATAGTGCACATTTCTGATTAATTTTTGTTTGTTAAATATGCTGCATTTAAAAATATTATTTATTTGCTTTCAGCCATTTGATGCGAAATTAAGTTTGACAGATCTTTGTGACAGTAGAATAATAGTGTTAACGTTGGACTATTGCAAAATATTACTCAAGAAAAGTGATCTCTCTCTCTCTCTCTCTCTCTCTCTCTCTCTCTCTCTCACGAATGACACTACATAAATTGAAGTTCACCAAACAACGATTGATCCACAATGGGACTGAAGTATATGGTTCCACAACAATTTTACCTTGTAATGATGATAAAGAAAGACATCAACAGAAAGCATCGTTTTGACAGTTTAATGTCTTAATTGACCAATTAATGGTCAGTTTTGAACGCATTGCACTTAAAAACCCCGACGGACTTTAAGCTCTATATTACCAGAAGGTGGCTATTAACTCCCGCCACTCAACATATCACACACCCATTCCTTTTGAAGCAATCGTAAAGTAAAGGGCACGTTTAGAATTGCCGAACCGTTGAAACCGGAAATATAATTACGATACTCAAAGCCAACGATCGTATTTAATTTATTGTGGATATTTTTTTATATTAAATAATGCGAGGTCGAAACTGAAAATAACTTTCAACATACTCAATGGAAACTGTAAGAAACATCGACGGAATGAATTCATTTGTATCACTCGCATACATTGTTCAACGCATTTCTGGCAAATTCATTGTTAGATAATATTTTTTTCGCCATTGTTCTTCAAATTTAAGGTTATTTTATTCCATACATTTCCGGTCACAATATCGTTTTCTGCCCACGTCAATCAAATACGAGAAAAAGTCTGCAAACACGGTACATAATATAGTTTCACACACACACACACACACACACACACACACACACACACACACATGTATGTTGAACTCCTCCTCCTATGAATCATGATTATTATTATTATTATTATTATTATTATTATTATTATTATTATTATTATTACTGTTGTTGTTGTTGTTGTTGTTCTTGTTATTACTATTGTTGGCTTTACTTTTTTTTTTATTAGAAATTGTGACACCGTGAATTATGTAGTGTTCATCCTTTGGTGATATATGACGTAGTTCCAATATGATTGCTCATCCATTATATTTATGTATCGTGTCTAATCAATATTCAACATGCATATGTCTATTATGAAATAATTGATTAGTATTGTCAGGCATTGTGATTATACGCACAATTATATCCTGCTAAAAATATTACAACATACTGACTTATTAATCTGATGGCACTTCTACCAGCAACGTCGTTTGATGGCGGTGCAAAATATGCGGTCCGTCATTCCATTTCTTGCAAATCTGATACGTACATAATAACTCAAAGGTTCAACAGTTTCGAGCATTATCCTTTAATCTCTATTCACATCGTAAAATAGTCTCGTTCAGTCAGACATTCGCATGGCTCTATTAGATTTTAGCCATACAAGGATCTTGTAAAGAGGGCCGACAACTAACAACGCAACCAGCTGGAGTCTATTTTTTTTTTTTATAACCATATATAACATATTTAACTAATTTTATGCCGTAATCATCATTAACTTATTTACACATATTCATATCATTTGCTATTATTGGCGGGGTATAAACAATTTTCGATCTGCATGCCAACGATTATTATAATTTTGTTCCAGGTTTAATTCAATTCCATTCTAAAGCGGTGCTGATATTTGTGCTCAGGAAATAGCTCGAATAACTTTTTTTTTCCCATCATGTTAGCATAACAGTATATATTTTCATTGGTTTACTTCATTTTGTGTCAGTGTAGAAATATAATAAGAGTTTTACATTTGGCAAAATAAGCAAAGAAACGGAACACCAGAAAATAAAGAATCCCATATTATGCTTTCTATTCATTGCAATTTTTAAAATTAATTACATATTACTGATGAGAGACCCAAGTGGGCCTGATATCACTCACCGGCTTAGAATATTTAACAGTTGGCGACTTGACTAGACCTATGTAGTATTAGAAGAACGCAACCCATATAAAGCATCCCAGAAACGTTATATATAATGCTGATTTGACATTTTACTATAGTCTGACAAAACTATTTCCAAATATAAAACTATTATTAATATGACGTCCCTATAACGTTTTATATATAATGCCAATTTTACATATTTGACTATAGTCTGACAAAACTATTTCCAATTATAAAATTATTGTTATTATGGAGAGTCTAATTACTGTTACTCGAACTCATCCATTATATTGACGATATACACTTCTTTTGCAAGTGGTATCGAATCTGGATGAGAACTATAGTTTCTGGCTCTAGCGAGGCATCACGAGCAGCCAGCCGTATGTTAATGTGCACATAACTCACTAATTACTGAACCCGTCTAATACCAGTTCATTTATCAAGCTGAAACAAACTTTGATTCAAATTCGGTCTCCAGAGTGGAAACAAGTTTATTCAATAACATACGAGATTACCTCATACATATACTAAGATCTTTATCGAATTCTTCTAGCTTCTGGATGGTATATGTCTATTTATCAAGTTTTATCAAATTCTGATCAGAAGTATAGTTGCTAAAGTTTTGACAAGTTCTTCCAATCAAAAGCAAGGGCACGTCATTAATATTAATAATCTTGCCCGTAATCATGCTTAAGAAAGAGGTTAATGACACGATCATATATATGAAGTTTGATTAATTTTCTATAAAAACAGCTGTCTGTATAACGGTTATAACCTCAGCAAATTAGATGCAATATCAACAAATATATATATATATATATATATATATATATATATATATATATATATATATATATATATATATATATATATATATATATATATATATATATATATATATATATATATATATATATATATATAAGTCATGACAAAACCAATTTCAAATCCTGATAATACTATCCTATTTACCAAATTCGAAATATCTCCTCTCTAGTGGTAAGAAGCTCAGTCAATCAGAAGCAAGTGTACTAATTAATATACTCCTCCGATGTTTAAGTCCACTTACTAAGTTTTAATGAAAATCCGATAAGAAATACAGTCTGTATAAGGTAATAGCTATTCCAGTCAGATGAATCATCACCTCATAAATATGCGTCGATCTCGCTCATTGTCGAATTCATACAATACCTTGATGACATATGCTTTCATTCCAAGTTTGATCAAAATCGGACAAGAAACATGGCTACCAGAGTTCTTATAAACCCTGCCAATCAGAGATAAAGATAGCCAAAATAATATACGCGAATTTCGCTCATTGTCGAACTCTTGTTGAAATCATGTTGATATAAGCCCACATTTGAAGTTTGATCAAAATTGGATGAGAAATATGGTCTCCAGTTGAAATAATCGATCTGCTGGCTCATATGAGTAGATCTTGTTCATAATCGAACTTCTCAGAGACCTTGACGATATAGATCTATATTTCAAGTTTAATCAAATATGAATCAGAAATATGGATCGTGGTGTTGTAACAAGCGCCGTGCTTGTTACATAAGATGGAAGATCACTTCATTAGTATACGTCTCGCTCATAATAAATCTTTTGGATATCTTAATGATATTAGCCTCTTTACCGAGTTTCATAATAATATTTATACAAAAGGAGAGTTTGCTTGAGTAGAGCCAAATTCAGCCAGTCAGACGCAATATGGTATTATCAGTGAGTGTGGATCTCGCTCACAGTTGTATTCGTTAGAGATCTTGATGATCTAAGTTTATTTATCAGTTCTAATCAAAATCGAATTATAGATGAGTCATCACAATTTCATTCCTATCCGTGGATTCTGCACATTGTCAAATTCATATGAAATCTTGATCGGTTGACCAATTGCTGCAAGTTGAATCAAAATGGGATTAGAAGTATGGTCTCTAAAATGACAAGAAATTTAACCACTTGTATGGTCTCATTAAGATGCGCGAATGTCGCTCTTGATTCAACTCCTCACAGATCATGACGACAATAAGCACATGCTCTAAGTTTTATTTTTAAAAAATTGGATAAGTAAAAATTCCTTAAGCGTGATAACATGCACTCTTTGACAAACGACGCACAACGAACGCAGGAGTATACCAAAAGTTCGCATGGCCTTACGACCAAATAAAGGACAAATTAAGCCATTTTTGTGCAAGTCTTAAAAAATAAGATTGTCCTGCTTGGGCTGCCTTTCGATGCATCCATGTGCATGTTTTTCTTTCTTTATTTCTCTCTGTCTTTCTTTTGCGATACACATTTCACGGCAGTATACAAGAAAGGACATGTTCTGTATAAGAATAGCAATGAAACAGTACTTCCACAAGAAGGTAACATTTCTCTCCTGGAAGGGGGTAGGACACGTTCGTTGATTCTTGAAATAATCAAGTACCTGTACGAATCGTTCATAATAATTATAATTGTAGAACAACGTTTATATCTGAAACGAATTGTTTAAGTTACTTTAAATATTTTGAAGAGGTTTAAACGACAAATACGATAATAATTTAAAAAGTTACATTAAGAAATGAACTAATTTGCTGAGGATTTTTGAGCATTTTATCGCTGTTGTCATCGCAGGTATTATCCAATCAGGAGGCGATATTTGTTTGTTCGAAAAAAGTGTTTTCTCAACGGTTATCGATATAGCTCTTTGAGCAGTAGGCACAAATGACATAGCATTTGTTTATGCCCAGAAGACATTAGTGTCATGATAAGACCATCACAAAATACACGTCCGCATTTTTGTGAGCTTCTTTTTAATAAAGTGTGAAATCATGGAGGCGTAGGATTTTAATTTTTTAACACCGGAGAGTGATAAGATTCGAGTAAGCGGTGTCCCTACCTACCGGTGATGGGGTTTTAACTTGTATACTTTTGTTGAGTTGAATATGAACATCACTCGATTGAATACAAAACAATATCTGGTATCTCAACTAGTTTCACAGAAAGAGTTCTTTCCCATTTCATTATCAAACTCTGGAATAACCTGACCAGTGAGTGTGTGTGTGTGATTTTGGATTTTTAACGTAGCTTTAACAATTTTTCAGTCATATCGTAAAGATGTTTGCAGTGTGGCAGTTTATACTGATGTCTAGCACTGGGGCGGGATGCCGCAGACAAGTTGCACCATGTCCCACCCAGTTACGTTATCTTGACACCAGGCAGACTCAGTATGCACAGCTTTAGAAAACTACTAGAGAAAAATGTGATAAAATTAAACTAATATTTTCTTATGGAAATAGAAAACATTAAATACTTTATTTTCAGTCAAGAAATGAAAAAAAGTGATTTCAGTTCTGAGCCATTCAATGATCATTTGAATAATTTACTATAATATTCATGCGGTGCAAGTGGAGAAAATGTATTGCACAACTTCTATGAATGTCATAATCCTGTAAAAGTCAGACTGTTTCGATCACTGACAGATAAACGGATTAGGAAGATTTCAGCTTACGGATTTACTTTGTGATAACAATTATATGGCGGATTCTCAAAACATAAGTATTTGCGAGGCAATTTGAAAATTTTTTTTCCGATTCACGCCGAAACGGAATGTGTTCAATCCATTCCAGACGCCAGTATGACGGACACATAAAACCCCATAACAATATCAGTTGTGGCGATCGGTAATGTGCAGTGTTGATTGACTAATGCATTATTGCTTTCCGGACACCCTTCGTAGACGATTGGTTTGCAGTACAAGTCAAAGTATAGAAGATGGAATACTTTGCTGACTACTAATGATAGGATTCCTTGCCAAATTATGTAGGCAGCTGACGTGCTTGTTAGTAATGACGAATGGTTAGTTACTGTTTTTATAACTTGGAACAGACAATTGGGTATCGGTTAATATTCATTCCATCATTACTTTTTCTTCAATATTGCCCTAGGGATATCAGAAAATGGACACTGCAAGGTATGGTTTGCCAATCGTCACTAACCAAAGATCGTTATTTGTTCACCGTAACCGACTATTGGGTGCAAAGTAAATGGATAGTCCTGATCCTTGCTTTCCCCTTTACGTATACAGGGTATAAAACACGTAATCTATGTCTTTTCAGTGACGTGTGCATAATGACTGACAAATCGATTATTGGTTTTTTTATCACTTTGACAGATTACTGAAATATAAGACATTAAGATGCTGAACTGCTATTTGTCCATGTCTACACATACCTTTGTATTTCAATGTACCTTGCGCACCAACAGCAAACGTTTAAGACCCAGAACCGCCAATGCCTAATGTGTCGGCATATCAGGTTATGCACTACTCGATTGACATCTTAGTTAAATGATCCAATACTGTGTATCATGATAAGCTGGCAGGTCTAGATCTACGCATTTAGTAGTTGAGATCTCGGTTCTGTCGATAAGCCTTTGTATATACAGTGATAATATTGGTAGACTATCTTTTTCTTTTACATATTAAGAAACGTTAAGTCATTCTAGTGTCGCAGAAGTAACCTAACAGCATTGTATTATTTATAATCGTAACACACTCGAGGTTTAAATTAATAATATTCACGATATATGCCTATTGTTTGTGATTAGATATATTTATTAAGAATCGAAACCAACTAAACGTGTTTAAAACTTTTCACATTCTTGAAATGATCGTGTCCTGTCCATGGAATCTTACAAACCAGTGTCGTGATTATTGCACTAGAAGCTCCTGCATACACATTGTTACGACTCTATGGCCTTAAAGTAAATCACAGGAAGAAGCGAAACCAACAAGTTTAGTAAAATTAACAAATAATTTACTTGTCTAAGATACAAAGTGAAATTTTAAGAGGAACTTACAGTATTGTGAATTAAATCCCAGATAATACTAAATATTATATCACATGTCCAGAAGTATAGAGTGTTCCGAATGAATTCCAATATTGAATGTGGTTATGTACCAATAGTTTTGAATAGTTTGATGTACCAACAGTCTTGAAGCATCACAATGGTATAATCCAGAATGCCTTGTATTAATTCACAATAATTCCAAAATAGTGTTTTAGTCTAAAACAGAAATGATCACTTATCACTTTTTGTTTCCAATGAATGATTTTTAAAGTAATGATTCCTCTCAAATTATACAATAGTAAATGAATCCGCAGAGTGAACTTCAAAGATGAATGAATAATTTTGTTTACCCCATTCTTATATGCAAATTTCACTTGGCCCAAGACATAATAAAATGCCCAGGTTGTGGTCACAAGTTCTTTTCAAGGACATTCTAAATTACTAAATAAAGGCTAGAGCTTGAACTCAAATATCAATAAACAAACTTATTTATAATATCGCTCCGGTGGCCTAAGTTGTTGGATCGTCCGTCGAACCCTGGTCGAGTCTTTCCAAAGACTTATGAAAATGGTACTAGCAGCTGCCTCACTGGGCACTCAGCATTAAAAGGTTAGTGTTAGATCTGGTCGGCCTCGTGTCAGGTCAATGTGACTGGGTGGGACATAATGCCCCATGTCTGCGGCATGATGTCCCAGTGCTATAAACTGCCACACTGCAGACGTGGCAGCCATATGACTGAAATTGTTAAAAATACGTTAAAAATGTAAATATCTCTCTCTCTCTCTCTCTCTCTCTCTCTCTCTCTCTCTCTCACACACACACACACACACAACTTATGTATAACTAACAATCATAACAGAAAACAGGTACACACAAATCACAATCATGGACACAATTCAAGCACATACTATAAATTAAATATGCATAGGAACATTGTGACATAATATTTACGTATTTGTGACGTACGCTGTACTAAAACACGACATTTGCGTGCCATGTGAATATGGATTTTGCTTAGCTCCATGACAGCCTCTGCCAATATCGCAATGCGGACGCGTCACGTATATTTTGGCAGAAGGTGGGCGATTGGGAGATTATGTCCTAAGTGGTCAGTAGGACAATATTGTGTTGTAATTGTAACAAAGATAAAATATACCTTTTCCAGTTTATATTTTTAGCAGCACGTTTACCGCAAGGTCACAACAATACGTCGCGCGTGTATAGTATCGTGCCTTAAACAACGGATATTTAAGAATTTAGTGATCTACTTCTGGTGTCCACGTTGAGGGAAGTCTCAAATTTTTTTGAGGTGGGCGGGGAGTTGGGTTGGGTTGACTGTTGTGGAAAATTACTCATAGAGATCACTGAGCATGTAAAATTAATTATTATGCACGATTTGTTGTGCGCTAACGTTTGATAAGTACTCGGGAATTTAAACCTTGTACATGATCGTGGTCGAGGATCAATGATCCCTGTCTTCGTGGTCAAGGCTCAATGATCCCTACCTTCCTGGTCGAGGATCAATGATCCCTATCTTCGTGGTCGAGGATCAATGATCCCTACCTTCCTGGTCGAGGATCAATGATCCCTATCTTCGTGGTCGAGGATCAATGATCCCTACCTTCCTGGTCGAGGATCAATGATCCCTATCTTCGTGGTCGAGGATCAATGATCCCTACCTTCCTGGTCGAGGATCAATAATCCCTATCTTCGTGGTCGAGGATCAATGATCCCTCCTGGTCGAGGATCAATGATCCCTACCTTCGTGGTCGAGGATCAATGATCCCTACCTTCGTGGTCGAGGATCAATGATCCCTACCTTCGTGGTCGAGGATCAATGATCCCTACCTTCGTGGTCGAGGATCAATGATCCCTACCTTCCTGGTCGAGGATCAATGATCCCTATCTTCGTGGTCGAGGATCAATGATCCCTACCTTCCTGGTCGAGGATCAATGATCCCTATCTTCGTGGTCGAGGATCAATGATCCCTACCTTCCTGGTCGAGGATCAATAATCCCTATCTTCGTGGTCGAGGATCAATGATCCCTACCTTCCTGGTCGAGGATCAATGATCCCTACCTTCCTGGTCGAGGATCAATGATCCCTACCTTCCTGGTCGAGGATCAATGATCACTATCTTCCGGTCGAGGATCAATGATCCCTATCTTCGTGGTCGAGGATCAATGATCTCTACCTTCGTGGTCGAGGATCAATGATCCCTACCTGGTCCAATGGTCGAGGATCAATGATCTTCTTCTGGTCGAGGATCAATGATCCCTATCTTCGTGGTCGAGGATCAATGATCCCTACCTTCCTGGTCGAGGATCAATGATCCCTATCTTCGTGGTCGAGGATCAATGATCCCTACCTTCCTGGTCGAGGATCAATGATCCCTACCTTCGTGGTCGAGGATCAATGATCCCTACCTTCCTGGTCGAGGATCAATGATCCATACCTTCCTGGTCGAGGATCAATGATCCCTACCTTCCTGGTCGAGGATCAATGATCACTATCTTCCGGGTCGAGGATCAATGATCCCTATCTTCGTGGTCGAGGATCAATGATCTCTACCTTCGCGGTCGAGGATCAATGATCACTATCTTCCTGGTCGAGGCTCAATGATCCCTATCTTCGTGGTCGAGGATCAATGATCCCTACCTTCCTGGTCGAGGATCAATGATCCCTACCTTCCTGGTCGAGGATCAATGATCCCTACCTTCGTGGTCGAGGATCAATGATCCATACCTTCGTGGTCGAGGATCAATGATCCCTACCTTCCTGGTCGAGGATCAATGATCACTGTCTTCCGGGTCGAGAATCAATGATCCCTATCTTCGTGGTCGAGGATCAATGATCTCTACCTTCGTGGTCGAGGATCAATGATCCCTATCTTCCTGGTCGAGGCTCTGTATGCTCTACCAGATTTAGATCTACGCTATTGGCTGGACAATTAAGTTAAATACCATTAATTTACATACATACAACTAATTTTTTTATTTTTATACGTACAACTCATTTACATACATACATTTAATTTCGCGGTTGAAAACTTCAAACTTTGTGATGTCATTATCTACACCATTTGATGCCTAATTCAAACTACATGGGACTACACTGTCTCATTTTCGCATCTAAACATGATAATGCAATTTTACTGTTTTCAGTTTTTTTTGTCCCCACCCCCTCCGCTCCATAATAGTAGGTGGTCTCAAGTCAGGCCATTAGGATCGATACAAGCTTAAATCAGGTCAAATAAGACCGATGCTGAAGTTCAACTGTATAACCCAACTCGTTTACATAGTGACCCAACAGGTTCGAAAATTCGGGAGTTTAGATTATTTCTTTTTTATATCCCAAACCACCTGAGGTGTTGCAGACTGTGGAATCAGGAAACATGCTTATTACTAAGATACATTGCCTTGAAATCGTCTAAACCACACTAATTACTAGGATACATTGCCTTGAAATCGTCTAAACCACACTAATTACTAGGATACATTGCCTTGAAATCGTCTAAACCACACTAATTACTAGGATACATTGCCTTGAATTCGTCTAAACCAGACTTCTTACTGGGATACATTGCTTTGAATTCGTCTAAACCATACTTTTTACTGGGATACATTGCATTGAATTCGTCTAAACCATACTTATTACTGGATATATTGCATTGAATTCGTCTAAACCATACTTATTACTAGATATATTGCCTTGAAGTCGCGTAAAGCATACTTATCACTAGTATACACTACTTTGAATTCGTATAAAATATAATTATTACTAGGAGACATTGCCTTGAATTCGTCTAAACCACGCCTTATTACTAGATACATTGCCTTGAATTCGTCTAAACCATATTTATTACTAGGATACATTGCCTTGAATTCGTCTAAATAATACTTATCACTAGGAAGCATTGCCTTGAATACGTCTAAACCATGCTTTATTACTAGACACATTGCCTTAAATTCGTCTAAACCATACTTATTACTAGATACATTGCCTTGAATTTGTTAAAACCATACTTATTACTAGGATACATTGCCTTGAATTCGTCTAAACCATACTTAGTACTAGATACATTGCCTTGAATTCCTGTAAACCATACTTATTACTAGGATACATTGGCTTGAATTCATCTCAACCATACATATTACTAGATACATTGCCTTGAATTCGTCTAAACTACATTATTTCTAGATACATTACCTTGAAATTGACTAAACCATGCTTATTACTAGGATACATTGACTTGAATTCGTCTAAAGCATACTATGACTAGATACATTGCCTTCAATTCGTCTAAACTATACGTATTACTAGAATACATTGCCTTCCATTAGTCTAAACCATACTTATTACTAGGATAAATTGCACTGAATACGTCTAAGCCATACTTGTTACTAGGATATCGACTTGAATTCGTCTAAACCATACTTAATACTAGGATATCTTGCCTTGAATTCGTCTAAACCACACTTATTACTAGGTAAATTGCCGTGAATCGTCTAAACCATACTTATTACTAGGATACAGTGCCTTGAATAAGTCTACACCATGCTAATTACTAGGATACATTGGCTTGAATTCGTCTAAACTATACTTATTACAAGGATGCATTACCTTGAATTCGTCTAAACCATACATATTACTAGATACACTGCCTTGAATTTGTCTAAACCATACTTATTACTAGGATACTCTGCTTTGATATGGTCAAAATCATATTTATTACCAGGATACATTGTCTTGAACTCGTCTAAACCAAACTTATTACTAGGACACATTGCTTTGAATTCGTCTAAACCATACTTATTACTAGGATATACTACCTTGAATTCTTCTAAACCTCACTTATTACTAGGAAAAATTGCATTGAATTCGTCTAAACCATATTTATTACTAGGATACATTGCCTTCAATTCGTTAAAACCCTACTTATTACTGGATACATTGCCTTGAATTCGTGCAAACCATACTTATTACTAGGAAACATTGCCTCGATATCGTCTAAACCATATTTATCACTAGGATACGTTGCCTTAAATTCCTCTAAATCATACCTATTACTTGGATACATTGCCTTGAATTCGTCTAAACCATACTTATTACTTGGATACATTGACTTGAATTCGTCCAAACCATACTTATTAGTAGGATACATTGCCTTGAACACGTCTAAACCATACTTATTAATAGGATATTCTACTTTGAAAACGTCGAAACGATACTTTATACTAGATAAACTGCCTTGAATTCGTCTAAACCATAGTTATTACTAGGACACATTGCCTTAATTTTGTCTAAACCATACCTACTGCTAGATACATTGCCTTGAATTCCTCTACACCATACTTAATAAAAGATATATTGCTGTGAATTTGTCTAAACCAAACTATTTACTAGGATACACTAACTTGAATTCGTCTAAACCATGCTTTATTACTAGATACATTGCCTTGAATTCGTCCAAAGCATACTTATTACTAGGATACATTGCCTTGATATCGTGTAAACCATACTTATTACTAGATACATTGCCTTGAATTCCTGTAAACCATATTTATTACTAGGATACATTAGCTTGAACTCATCTAAACCATACATATTACTTGATACATTGCCTTCAATTCGTCTAAACCATACATCTTACTAGATACATTGCCTTGAATTCATCTAAACCATACTTATTACTAGGATACATTGCCTTGCATTCGTCTAAACCATATTTATTACTAGGATACATCGCATTGAATACTTCTAAGCCATGCTTATAACTAGGATATTGCCTTGAATTTGTTGAAACTATACTTATTACTAGGATATATTGACTTGAATTCGTCTAAAACATACTTATTCCTAGATACATTGCCTTGAATTCCTCTAAACCATACCTGTACTAATACCTGTTACTAGGATACATTGCCTTGAATTCGACTAAACCATACTTATTACTAGAATACATTGCCTTGAATAAGTCTACACCATGCTTATTACTAGGATACATTGGCTTGAATTCGTCTAAACCATACATCTTACTAGATAAATTGATTTGAATTCGTCTGAACCATACTTATTACCAGGATATTCTGCTTTGATATCGTCTAAACCATACATATTACTAGATACACTGCCTTGAATTTGTCTAAACCATACTTATTACTAGGATACTCTGCTTTGATATGGTCAAAATCATATTTATTACCAGGATACATTGTCTTGAACTCGTCTAAACCAAACTTATTACTAGGACACATTGCTTTGAATTCGTCTAAACCATACTTATTACTAGGATATACTACCTTGAATTCTTCTAAACCTCACTTATTACTAGGAAAAATTGCATTGAATTCGTCTAAACCATATTTATTACTAGGATACATTGCCTTCAATTCGTTAAAACCCTACTTATTACTGGATACATTGCCTTGAATTCGTGCAAACCATACTTATTACTAGGAAACATTGCCTCGATATCGTCTAAACCATATTTATCACTAGGATACGTTGCCTTAAATTCCTCTAAATCATACCTATTACTTGGATACATTGCCTTGAATTCGTCTAAACCATACTTATTACTTGGATACATTGACTTGAATTCGTCCAAACCATACTTATTAGTAGGATACATTGCCTTGAACACGTCTAAACCATACTTATTAATAGGATATTCTACTTTGAAAACGTCGAAACGATACTTTATACTAGATAAACTGCCTTGAATTCGTCTAAACCATAGTTATTACTAGGACACATTGCCTTAATTTTGTCTAAACCATACCTACTGCTAGATACATTGCCTTGAATTCCTCTACACCATACTTAATAAAAGATATATTGCTGTGAATTTGTCTAAACCAAACTATTTACTAGGATACACTAACTTGAATTCGTCTAAACCATGCTTTATTACTAGATACATTGCCTTGAATCCGTCTTATTACATGGATACTAGACTTTGATATCGTCTATATCATACTTATTACTACGATACATTGCCATGAATTCGTGTAAACCATACTTATTACTAGGACACATTGCCATGAATTCGTCTAAACCATACTTATTACTAGGACACATTGCCTTGAATTCGTTCAAACCATACTTATTACTAGATTCATTACCGTGAATTCCTCGAAACCATACTTATTACTAGATACATTGCCTTGAATTCGTCTAAACCATACTTATTACTTGGATACATTACCTTGAATTCGTCTAAACCTTACTTATTAGTAGGATACCTTGCCTTGAGCTCGTCTAATCCATACTTATAACTAGGATACATTGCCTTGAATTCCTCTAAACCATACTTATTGCTTGATACATTGCCTTGAAGTCGTCTAAAACATTCTTATTAGTAGATACACTGGTTTGAATTCGTCTGAACCATCCTTATAACTAGGACATATTGCCTTGATTTGGTCTAAACCATACATACTGCTATATACATTGCCCGGAATACCTGAAAACCAAACATATTATTAGATACATTGCCTTGAATTCGTCCAAACCATTCTTATTACTAGGACACATTGCCTTGAATTCGTCTAAACCATACTTATTACTGGATACATTGCTTTGAATTCGACTGAAAGATATTTTTCAATAGATACATTGCCATACTTTTAACTAGGATAAAGTACCTTGAGTTCGTCTAAACCATACTTATAACTACGATACACTACCTTGAATTCCTCTGAACCATACTTATTACTAGGAAAAATTGCCTTGAATTCGTGTAAACGATACTTATTGCTTGGATACATTGCCTTGAATTTTTCTAAACCATACTTATTACAGGATACATTGCCTTGAACTCCTCTAAACGATACTTATTACTATGATAAACTACCATGAATTCGTCTAAACTATACTTATTACTACGGTACAATACCTTGAATTCCTCTGAACCATACTTATTACTAGGAAAAATAGCCTTGAATTCGTCTTCACCATACTTATTACTTGGATACATTGAGTTGAATTCGTTTAAACCATACTTATTATTGGATACATTGCCTTAAATTCGTCTAAACCATAGCTATCAATAGATACACTGCGTTGAATTCGTCTGAACCATATTTATTACTAGGACACATTGCGTTGATTTCGTCAAAAGCATTCTTACTGCTAGATACGTTGCTTTAACTACTGTAAACCATACTTACCAAAAGATACATTGCCTTCATTTCGTCTAAATTATACTACTTACTAGGACACACAAACTTCAAATCGTCTAAGCTATACTGATTAATTGGATACATTGTCTTGAATGCGTCTTAACCATACTTATTACTACGATACAGTACCATTTATTCCTCTAAACCATACTTATTACTAGGAGATATCACCTTGAATTCGACTAATCAATACTTATTACTAGATACATTGCCTTGCATTCGTGTAAACGATACTTATTACTAGGATACATTGGCTTGAATTTGTCTAAGCCATACATATTACTAAATACATTGCCTTGAATTCGTCTAAACCACTCTTATTACTAGATGCGTTGCCTTGAATTCGAATAAACCATGCTTATTACTAGGATACATTGCCTTGAATTCGTCTAAAACACATTTATTACTAGATACATTGCCTTGAATTCGTCTAAAGCATCCATATTACAAGATACACTGCCTTGAATTCGTGTAAACCATACTTATTACTAGGATACACTACCTTGAATTTATCTAAGCCATACTTATTACCAGGAAAAATTGCCTTGAACTCGTCTGAACCATGTTTATTACTAGGATACATTGCCTTGAATTCGTCTAAACAATACTTATTACTAGGATACAATGCCTTGAAGTCGTTTAAACCATACATATTACTACATACATTGCCTTGAATTCGTCGAAACCATACTTATTAGTAGATACATTGAATTGAATTCGTGTAAACCGTATTAATTACTAGGATACGTTGCGTTGAATTCGTCTAAGCCATACTTATTACTATATTCATTGGCTTGATCTCGTCTAAACCATACTTATCACTAGGGTACAATGGCTTGGATTCGTCGAAATCATGTCTTTTAATAGGATACATTGCCTTGAATTCTTCTAAACCATACTTATTAGAAAGATACATTGCCTTGTATTCGACTAAAACATACATACTAGTAGGATAGATTGCTTTGAAATCGTCTAAACTATACTTATAACTAGATTACATTGTCTTTAATTCCTCTAAACCATACTTATTACTGGATAGATTGGATTGAATTCTTCTAAACCGTACCTATTAGTAGATAATCTGCCTAGATTTCGTCTAAACCATACTTATTTCTAGAACACATTGTCTTGATTTCGTCTAAACCATTCTTACTGCCATATACATTGCCCGGAATTCCTCTAAACCAATCGTTTTACTAGACATATTGCCTTGAATTCGTCTAAACCATGCTTATCACTAGGATACATTGCCTTGAATTCGTCTGAACCATACTTAGTGCTAGGATACATTGCCTTGAATTCGTTTAAACCATACTTTTCACTGGATACATTGCCTTGAATTCGTCTAAACCATATTTAAAACTAGGATACATTGGCTTGAATTTGACTAAACGATACTAATTACTTGGATACATTGCGTTGAGTTCATCTAAACCATACTTATTACAGGATACATTGTTTTGAATTTGTCTAAACCATACTTATTACCAGATACACTGCCTTGAATTTGTCTAAACCATAGTTATTACTTGGACACATTGCCTAGATTTCTTCTAAACCATACTTACTGCGAGATACATTGCCTTGAATTACTCTAAACCATTCTTATTACTAGATTCATTGGCTTGAATACGTCTAAACCATACTTGTTACTAGGATACACTAACTTGAATTCGTGTAAACAATACTTATCAGAAGGAAAAGTGCCTTGAATTCCTCTCAACCATACTTATTACTAGATACATTGCCTTGAATTCCTGTAATATATACTTATCACTAGGATACACTTCCTTGAGTTCGTCTAAAGCATACGTATTACTAGATAGATTGTCTTGAATTCGTCTAAACCATACATATTACTAGGACACATTGGCTTGAATTCGTCTACGCAATACATATTACTAGATCGATTGCCTCGAATTTGTCTAAAGCATACTTACTACTATGATAATTACCTTGTACTCGACTAAACCATGCTTTATTACTAGATACATTGGATTAAATTCGTCTAAACCATACCTATTGCTTGATAAATTGCCCTGAATGCGTCTGAACCATACTTATTGCTAGGATACATTGCCTTGAATTCGTATAATCCATACTTATTACTAGATGCATTGCCTTAAATTCCTGTAAACCATACTTATTACTAGGATACATTGGCTTGAATTCGTCTAAACCATAATTATTACCATGATACATTGCCTTGAATTCCTCTAAACCATACTTTTTGCTTGGATACATTGATTTGAATTCGTCTAAACCATATTTATTACTAGAATACGTTGCCTTAAATTCGTCTTACCCATGCTTATTACTAGGATAGATTGCCTCGTGTTCGTCTAATCAATACATATTTTTAGATTCTTTGCCTTTTTGTTCGTTTAAACCATATTTATAACTAGAATAGATTGGCTTGAATTTGTCTAAACCATATATATTACTGGAGACATTGCTTTGAATACGTCGAAACCATACTTATAACTTGATACATTGCCTTGAATTCGTGTAAACCATACATATAACAAGGATACACTACCTTGAAGTCGTCTGGACTATACTTATTACTACGATACACTACCTGGAATTCACCTAAACCATAGGTATTACTAGGAAAAATAGCCTTGAATTCGTCTAATCCATACTTATTACTGGATACATTGCCTTGAATTCGTCTAAACCGTACTTATTACTGGATACATTGTCTTGAATTCGTCTAAACCATACTTCCTACTAGGACACATTCCCTTGAGTTCGTCTAAACCATACTAACGGCTAAATACATTGCCATTAATACGTCTAAACCATACTTATAGCTAGGAAAAATTGCATTGAATTCGTCTAAACCATACTGATTATTAGATATATTGCTTTGAATTCGTGTCAAACATAGTTATCATTAGGATACACTGCCTTGAATTCGTCGAAACTATACTTATTACTATGACACATTGCCTTGAATTCCTCTAAACCATACCTATTATTAGAAACATTGCCTTGAATTCGTCTAAACCACACTAATTACTAGGATACACTAAATTGAATTCGTCTGAACTAAAGCTATTAATAGGATACATTGCCTTGAATTCGTCTGAACCATACTTATTACCACGATGCACTACCTTTTATTCGTCTAAACCATACTTATTACTAGATACATTGCCTTGAATTCGTGTAAACCATACTTATTAGTAGGATTCATTGTCTTTTATTCGTCTAAACCATACTTATTACTAGGATTCATTGCCTTAAATTCGTATAAACCATGGTTTTTACTAGAAAACATTGCCTTGAATTCGTCTAAACCATACTTATTACTAGATACATTGCCTTGAATTCGTCTAAACCATATTTATAACTAGGATACATTTTCTTGAATTTGTGAAAACCATGCTTATTACTGGATACATTGCTTTGAAGTCGTCTAAACCATACTCATTACTAGAAACATTGCCTTGAATTCATCTAAACCATATTTATTACTCGGATACTCTTCCTTGAATTCGTCTAAACCATACTTATTTCTAGTACAAATAGCGTTAAATTCGTCTAAACCATACTTATTTCTTGGATACATTGCCTTGAAGTCGTCTAAATCATACTTATTACTGAATACATTGCCTTGAATTAGTCTAAATGATGCATATTATTAGATACACTGCCATGAATTCGTCTAAAGAAACTTATTACTAGGACACATTGCATTGAGTTCGTGTAAACCATACTTACTGCAAGATTCATATCCTTGAATTCCTCTAAACCACACATTTTACTAGACACATAGCCTTGAATTCGTCTAAAACATATTTATTACTAGGATACACTATCTTGAATTCGTCCAAACTATACTTATTAGTAGGATACCTTGACATTAATTCGTCTAAACCATACTTATTAATAGATATTCGTGCAAACCATACTTATCACTAGGATACACTAACTTTAATTCGTATAAACTACACTTATTACTAGGATACATTGTTAAGAATTCGTCTAAAGGATACTTATTACTATATACATTCCCTTGAACTCGTCTAAACCATACTTAATACTATATACATTGCCCGGAATTCCTCTAAATCAAACATATTACTAGATACATTGCGTTGAATTCGTCAATTCCATACTTATTACTAGGATACATTGCCATGAATTAGACTAAACCATATTTATAACTAGGATACATTGGCTTGAATTTGTCTAAACCATACTTATTACTGGATGCATTGGTTTGAATTTGTCTAAACCATACTTTTTACTAGATATATTGCCTTGAATTCGTCAAAACCATACTTATTACTAGGATACACTACCTTGAATTCTTGTAAACTATATTTATTACTATGATACACTACCTTGAATTCCCCTAAACCATACATATTATTAGGAAATATTGCCCTGAATTCGTCTAAATCATACTTATTACTTGGATACATTGCCTTAAATTCTTTTAAATCATTCTTATTACTTGATACATTGCCTTGAATTCGTCTAAACCATGCTTATTAGTTTGATACACTACCCTGATTTCGTCTAAACTATACTTATTACTACGATACACTACCTTGAATTGCTCTAAACCATACTTATTACTAGGAAAAATAGCCTTGAATGCCTCTAAACCATACTTATTACTAGGATGAATTGCCTTGAACTGGTCTAAATCTTACCTATTACTACGATACATTGCCTTGAATTCGTCTAAACCATACTTATTAGTGGGATACATAGCCTTGAACTCGTCTAATCCATACTGATAACTAGGATACATTGCCTTGAATTCCTCTAAACCATAGGTATTACTGGATACATTGCCTTGAATTCGTCTAAACCATTCTAATTAGTAGATACACTGCCTTGAATTCGTCTAAAACATAGTCTCGGACACATAGCCTTGATTTGGTCTAAACCATACTTACTGCTATATACATTGCCCGGAATTCCTCTAAACCAAATATATTACTAGATACATTGCCTTGAATTCGTTCAAACAATACTTATTACTAGGATACATTGCCTTGAATTCGTCTAAACTATATTTATAACTAGGATACATTGGCTTGATATTGTCTAAACCATACTTATTATTAGATACATTGCTTTGAATTCGTCTAAACCATACTTTTTACTAGATACATTGCGTTGAATTCGTTCAAACAATATTAATTACTAGGATACATTGCCTTGAATTCGTCTAAACCATATTTATAACTAGGATACACTGCCTCGGATTCGTATAAACTATTATTATTAATACGATACACTACCTTGAATTCCTATAAACAATGCTTATTGCTAGGAAAAATTGCCCTGAATTCGTCTAAACCATACTAATCGCTTCGATACATTGGCTTGAATTTGTCTAAACTATATTTATTACTGGACACATTGCCTTGAATTCGTCTAAACCATACTTATTACTATGATTCACTACCATGTGTACGTCTAAACTATACTTCTTACAACGGTGCACTACCTAAAATTTCTCTAAAACATACTTATTACTGTAAAAAATAGCCTTGAATTCCACTAAACCATACTTATTACTTGGTTACATTGCGTTGAATTCGTCTAAACGATACCTATCAATGGATACATTGACTTGAATTCCTCTAAACCATACCGATTACTAGATAGACTGTCTTGAATTCGTCGAAACCGTAGTTATTACTAGGACACATTGCCTTGATTTCGTCGAAACCATACTTACTGCTAAATACATTGCCTTGAATTCCTCTAAACCATACTTGCCATACTACTTACTAAGATACACAAACTTGAATTCGTCTAAACTTTACTGATTAGTAGGATACATTGCCTTGAATTCCTCTAAACCATACTAATTACTACGATACAGTACCATTTATTCCTCTAAACCATACTTATTACTAGGAGAAATTGCCTTGAATTCGTCTAGACAATACTTATTAATAGATACATTGCCTTGAATTCGTGTAAACCATACTTATTAACAGGTTGAATTCGTCTAACCTATACATATTATTCTATGCATTGCCTTGAATTCGACTAAATCATGCAGTAGTAAGGGAAAGTGCTGGTTCTAGACCCAAGACCTCTCCCCACCCTCCAAACAAATATAAATTACCATCTCGGAGACCCTCAAATCCCCACCCCAAAACGATTTTCTTTTTTAACAAGTGCTGGTTCTAGACCAAATATAATCCAAGACTTTTACTCACCCTCCAAACAAATATAAATTACCATCTTGGAGACCCTCCAAAAAAAATAAATATATAAATTACCATCTGGGAGACCCACCAACACTCCCAAAACGACTTAGAGTTTTTAAAACCTCTACCTCCTTCAAACAAATAGTGAAACATTATTTTTATTGTTCATACCTCATCACCAATTATCAATGTTTCAACCGTTGATATTAGAAATATTTCATCATCACGATAATAGAGACTAAACATTACTTTACCGCTCACACAGCGACGACATTCGAACAAATCCTTTATTTGCGGTTTGTTAAGAGGATATTTTTTGTCGATAAAATATACTTTTGACCGATCGAGATCGATGGTAAGTTTGACTTATCGGATCATGAAAGTTTTTAAATCCCGCTGATAACTTCTGGCTCAATTGTTCAAGGTAATTGAAATACTCGCTGTCATCAGATTTGATAAGCGAAAGTTTTAGCTTGTCACGAGCTGCGGTAAAACATGTGCCTGATGTTTTATTATTAATTTCAACTGTCAACTGTTTGCCGTCTATCATTAGATATTTGATCTTGCTATTGTAGCTATTTGTTTTTTTTTCAAAATCGGTTTTCGCTACAGCTCTTCTCGAAGTGTTTGAGTTAATATAACCTCTCATCCACGGCGACTGATTAAACTTTAAAACTCTATGAACTTTCCTCAACACAAGACCAGCATCTACTGCTTGTTTTAAAACTTTATAATGCAAAACATAATTTTTCTTATCGAGTAAATTTGGTACTAGTTTGTTTACCATAGAATTTTGTCTTGGTGATGCTGTCGCTTGTTGTTCTTGAGATAACAAACTATAATCTATTACCATTGATTCTGCACAGAAAGGATAATCGTTGTGTAAATTGTGTAGCGAAGTTGGATAATCGAGATCAAGTTCAACGAAATACGAAATATCGTCAGGTATTTTTTTTTCTGTCTCCGATAGAAATTGTTCAGATGTGATCCAACGAAATCCACCAAAAGGCATTGGTTCTGCCATAGAATAACCGTACAAATTATTACAATGTAGATAAATTATATACTTCGAAGGAAGTTTAGGATTGTACTCTTTCAAGTATTTATTGTTTGCTTTACAATATTTCTTTGTTATAACGCTAATACCGCCTCTAATACCTTTCTCGATAAAATTGAACATATCAACGTCAGTTGGTAATTCTAACCTTACTTTACTAAACTTTAACAGAGCGTCCCATGACAGCCCGGGAGCAGAATAATACCAACAAGGATCTAGTCCATAATTGCTGTAGCTTACTCGACGAAAACTTTCAAAAACATCTGCTAGTAGTAACACGTCAGTTTTCAGATACAAATCATAATAATCGCCAAACGTCTTACAGTCAAATTCTTTCACAATATCTTGTGCGTACGTATACTCGCTATCAGTTATATTTTCATTTTTAAGTTGCGAATAAAATTTATCCTTGTCAGGTAGCGAGGTTTCATCAAATTTACTCCAATCGTTGAGATACTGGTACGGAAATACTCCTTTTTTAGTCAGTAGATTAAATTTATCTCCAAAACAGTCTCGTAGGTTATCAAACTCACTACAACCTTTTACCAGCTCATCTAACGATGCCGCCATAAACTGTAGGCTGTCAATAAAACGCAACTTACCTAAAGTAACTGACATATACTTTTCAAAATTATTTGGAATGCACTTGATTACGTTATTAAGTTTTAAACGAGATATTATGTCGGGATCACCAAAAGCTTCTACGATAATATGGCTATCATATCCTCGGAAGTTGTGAAGAACAACCGGAATAAAATTTGGAGCGTGAAATTTTAAATTACACTGATCATGAGCCGCACCACGATATTGCCCGGTCAAATGGCAATGGTCATGTACTTTTTTATTATCAGAAACGTCAAAAGCTTTTTCACAAATATAACAAAATTCCGCATGCTTGTGATCGGATTCTTGTTGAGATGTCAGTTTTATCATTGGAATTATTCTTTTTAAACGATTAAATATACCATCAGCTTCGTTAATTAACTGCTTGAGAAGCCAAACAGCTGGATTTTTACCGCGATATAATTTGATTGGTTTGGATAAGCTCGAATCAGCACAGCAAACTATTTTGTACGCCACTCCACATGGAACATGATTTTGAGTTTTTCTTGTACTCGATTTGTCAGGATTATTTTCTACGCCAAGTACAGGCTGAAGTAAGCATTCGAAATCAGCGTATATAACGAAAGGAATTTTTAGTTTGTGATTGTGATTGACAAACTGCAGTAAACTATTTTCTTTGGACGGCATTGTTATCCGTTGTACGTGATACAGTACTGCAAATACTTTTGTAATGTTTCATTGTCTGTACAACCGTGCAAGCAGCGATAACAAAAGAACGTTTTTTTATTTCGTTTATTATACTGTCTGCCAACTAGTCCATTAAAGTTTTTAATCCAAACGTAATGATTCCTGTAAAACAGCAAGTTTATTGTCGATTGTGAAGCTTTTTCTGAAATATATCTCGGATAGACGTTTTCTTTTTCATCTAGTCCGAAAACATTTACTGAAACATTATTTTGCTTTTCAAACTTTGGTATTTGATTTTCTGTAACTGGAAAGTCAATACCATTAAAATTTAATTTTGATACGTGACTAAAATAATTGTCAACACGATCAACGTGTATTTCTGCTGGAAATAGCGCAGAAAGAATAGCCCACTGAAAACATCTGTTATCGAGGTTCTTTACGTTTATACAGCATTTTTTATTTTTTATTTTTTGTGGTAGGTCAGTATACGAACTACCGCGTAATACGTTATATTTTATTGTGTGAAATAAAATTTCAGTAATAATTTCAAACTTCCAACCCGAACCCGATTCGGTAAATTCTTCTATTTTTTCCAAATTTCCTGGTGTATTTAATTAGCTAGTGACAAAAGATCAGTCCCAAGCAAAACACGCCTTGATTTTGCATTAATGTAAGGGTCTGCAATTTCTTTATCAGTCGATTCTTCCGTCACAAGTAGCTTTGCAAATATAACGTGATATTGCACTAATATTTTTAGACCCTTATGTTTTTCAAGTTCATGTTTTACAGTTGGCTCTAGCAAATGATAGAGATTTGTTGCAGTGAAATTTACTAGTACGATTTGTTTATCAAACCGATAATTGTTGTCGAATCCTGTAAAGGCAGTCGCTATTTTTTCAGGTTCTCCCATAAGGCTCTTCTTGGCTATATCACGTAATTTCAACATTGCTATATATATAGTGTAATATTATATCTCTAATTGATTGTTCGATCGATAACTCACCGCACGCCAGTTGAAAAATCAATTAAAGATATAAAATGCTTATAGTATAATGACAGAAATTTTAAGCTATATGAGACTGACAGCTGAAGAGCAAGAAGCATATCACGTTCATCCGAAGTATAACTTATATGCTGGAAATACATTAGGTTCGGTTGTTAACATAAAATCTAAAAAATCTTTAGGAAAACCAACACCAGCTGGTATGATAATTTCAGTAAAAGGTGATGACACAGATAGAATTGAAATGTTTCGAAAAGATTTTATTTATACTTTGTTCTGCGTTGATATTCCAGAAGGACAACGAGTATATAGAGTAAATAATTCGATTACTGATGACAATATTGAAAATTTAGCTTTACAAGATGAGTATCAACGCCGCCCAATATTTAATCTTTACGAGGCAAATGATAAGGGAATTATTCGAAGAAGAAAAACTAAAAAAGTTCTTGGTATTATGAATAATATGTGGTATCTCACGGTAAGTGTCAGAGGACCACTAGCCGGTAAAGTTAGTTATCTTAGCCATCGTTTTGTTTACGAGACGTTTAACGGACCTATACCTAATGGTTTGGTGATTAATCACATCAACAGCATTAAATTTGACAATCGACTGGAAAATTTAGAACTAGTTACCCAGCAGGAAAATGTGAAAAAAGGACTAGGTGGTGGTATCAATTTTAGACGTCCGGCAAAACCTGTTGTTTCATTTGATCCCGAAATAGATAAGAAAATCAAATTTCCTTCAATCTCATCTGCTGCTCAATACTACAAGATAAATCCCAGGGCAGTAAAATTTGTTGCCGATGGAATAACAAGATCAGCTTTTTCAAGCAAATATAATGCTTGGATTATCTTTAGATATATTTACTAGCTCCTTTCTGGTCAAGCAATTGTGGGAAAATGCTATAATCAAATTTCAGCGTCATTATTGCGCTATCGTTAAGTTTATTTTTTTCTGCCTCTGTTATTAGAATCGCCTTGCGTAACAATAAGAATTATACCCTAACAGATATTTTCTCACTGCTTCAGCTAGTTCCTTGTAGTTTAATATATTAACTTTTTGTTGATATTTTACCTCGTTAGTCATCTTATAACAATAAATTCGATAAAAGTATATTATAATATGAACCTGATGAAAAGACTTGCTGATATATGCGCGTAAGATACAATCGCAAGAGATTTCATCTCTAGAGATACAATCACTAACGATAAAGTCGCAGACAATATTACAATCACTAGCGACAATTTAATCACCAACAACAAAGTCGTCGACAGCAATTTTATCCTTAAATTTGCTAGCTATAGCGAAGATGATATTTTGTACAACAACGAATCTGACGATGAAGATGAGATAGTCGCCGTATTTGACAGAAAAAATTAGAGCAGACCGACAACTGGACGATATAATGTTAAGTATCACATTGCTAAAAAAATAATAAAATTTAATTTTACTGTTGCCGAACAACAAATATTTTGGCAGCTTATCAAACCTTTTTTAAATCTAAAAATTGCAGGCCGACAAAAAAATATAAAATTTGATTTTATATTTGTCAAGATTTTTAACTTAATGACGATCTCTGACGATCGCAGACAATATCTAATATCGTTATGTAAACAAGTAAAAGGTAAATCTATCAAACGTAAGTACGAGGAAATTTACAGAAACATTATTTCATAATTTGCTTGGTTGGTATCCAACTATTAAATTTTTCGCTATACCCGCGCCACTTAACTAAACTTTTATTGCCTTTTTTCCTAATAACTTTTTCGATAACGAAAACATCTTGTTCAGTTTTCTGAAGTTCCTGCTCGTAAAAACTGCCAGTTATAGGTTCACCTAATAAATCTTTTAACGAGTATGTTACAGGTATTGTTAAAAGTACTTTATCAACAACAAAAACTTCCAGTTTGGAGTAAATCCTTTTTCAAATGTTTTTTTTTTTTCGTCAGAGAAATTCTAACTCGATCACCCACTTTAAATTTATGTCTGCGATACATGTTTTCATTTGCTAATATCGGATTTTTAACTGCGTCATTTGGCGATATTTTAGTGGTTCGATGTTTCGTGTTATTATATTCGTCAACTATCTGCGGAAGATCATCAATATACCTGTTTGTGTTTTTAGCTGTTCATATGTTTATGTATTTTTTCGTTTAGAGTGCGATTAAATCGCTCGACGACAACGTTTTTACCCTCGTTCCCTGTAACATATTTTTTGATATTATTTTGGAACAAAAACCGCTCAAATTTTTTATTGAAAAACTCCGCTCCATGATCGGTCCAGATTCTATTTGGTTTTGTTTCTGTACTTGTTATTATTTGTTTTAGCGCGTCAGTTATCGACGATCCTGTTTTATCCGAAACAGGTACACTAAAAGCATATTTGCTAAAAATATCTATAACATTGAACAAGTATCTTTTTGGAGCGCCATCAGCGCCAACATTAAATTGAACAAGATTTGACACATCAACTAAATCTATCGCCCAGATATCATCAACGGCGTTTGCAACAACCTTACGTCGCGTAAACTTTTTTTTAGGTTTGTGTAGTTCAGCTGCCAGATCATCATACAATTCCTTTCCGAGTCCTAATTTATATTTTGCTCCAATAAAACCCTGCACCAGCTTTCTATCAAAACGTTCTCGCATATTTGTCGGTTTCATATCACGAAGTTCGTCTAACATTACTTTATCGCAACCAGCCTTATCTTGTTCGTTGTCCCGGTAGCAGATATCATGGCGCATTGCTATTGCATCAACTTGATTATAAGGCTCTTGTCCTGGCAATGGATTATCGTTCTCGTCAAGTTGTTTATCAAGAGGATTATAAGGTCCAGTATATTTATGGCCTGGCAATGTCCAACCGCCTTTTGGTTTTGGTAATTTACCAATAATTTTGTGAATGTCAATTCCGCTGCCAATTACCTCACGGCGATTGCATGATTGACAGTACGTGACGATTTTATCTTGTTCGATACAAAGATCTTTATCACAATCACAACTGCACTTCATTATATTTTATTTTGTTTCATAAAAAATCAATTAATCATCAATCAGGATAACTTTATCCACACCAGATCCTAACTTCTCAGCTACTTGGTTTTTCAGAAACATACTTTTCTTTCTACCACAAACAACACAAATACTTTTCAGCATTATTCTATTATTTTTTGTTTTTTCCGTCGTCTCATCGTTATTTTCTGTTTTAGTTCTACATTTGAGACAGTATGTTGACATTTTTTATATTTGTAATTTAGATAAAATTACTAGTAAGCTTTAGATAGCTTTGCGAAAATTAACTGCAATCTCATCGTTTGCGTGAGAAGGTTGCTTGTCAAATTGTAAAATAAACTTTAAAAAATCAGGATCTTTTGACATTTGTTTATAAACATAATACAATAATAACCACAAGCGAATGTTCCGATCGGCTGTAGTTGATTAGACGAATAATTTATTTTTTTTAAATTTTTTAAAAATATATTTTTTTATAAGATCGCTCGGAGGAAGTCCGAACGAATCAAAATAATTATTATCATAGACAGCAACCCAGTGAGTGCCTGAGCCATCGTTAAAATTTTCTATATTTACAATGCACGAACCACCTGCTGGTACGTCATCGAGTTCGTCTTTAGAAAATACTCCGCGAAATCCGACAACGTCATTCAATTTTTCAATGATATCAAAATTGCTCAATAGCGTCTGGTACCTGGTAGAGTCATTCCACGTCCGATTCCTGGTAGGTTTGGAAGAAGACTTCCCGCTAATCCCGATAGTAGTGGAGCTATTGGAATAAATCCTCCTTGTTTTGTTCGATTGCGTTTTGTTGTTTTCTTCTTTTTCGACGATTTTGTTTTTCGTTGTGGCATTTATTTTATATTGTTACATAAAACTAACGATAGATTTGTTTGATTCCACGACCTTCAATTGCTTTTTTCGTTGCGCCAGATACTGCCCCTGACGCAGCCACTAGTCCAAGTGTACCAAGTACTGGCAAAATTTTCGTAGCTACCACCTTGTTTTGACATTGCTGTTACTTGTGAAACAGATAGTTTAAGAACAAACCGTTTTTCTTTATCGAGTTTGTCGATTTGTTGTTGCGTTAGCATTAATTTAACCGCTGTTTTATTTGAAGTCTCTGGAGATATCATTAAAGAAACAGAACGGCGTTTAGCAACAGCTGCTGATAATTTTTCAACTTGACCGGATGGTGGGTATATTTCTCGAGTTGTGTACTTGGTTTTCATTATTTTATATCAAGGTTGTTAGATTAAACTTGTACAGTCATTCTTCCTTTGGTCGCGTCAATTGTCAAGAATCTATCACTGACAACTAGCGCATATACGTTATACTGTTCGGCTGGCAGTGCGCCAAGTGTCCAGGTGACCTCAATATCAGCAGTTGATCCGATAGCTCGTTCGGAATGTTTTGATATGTCGAAATAAAAGATAGGATAGAGTGATCGAAACTCTTCTACTGATATTTGAGATCCACTGTCCGAGTCCTGATATTTTTGCATTGCTTCCATAAGGTACATATACGGCCGAGATATGTTTCTGGTGGCGTCTACAGCAAAATTGCATTCGATTGCACGTTCGGGATATTGTTTAGAATTTACTCTAACAAATATTCGTCTGACATCAGGGTTATCAAATACGGAATTGTTCATTTCTTGATCATTACGACGTGCCTGTTGTTGAAATACAACGAACAAGTGTCGAGGTAATTGTTCACTAGCTATAGTTGTAACAGGCCATGTGTAATCAGTTGCGTTAGGAATTGCTGTTTGATAAATCCTGTTTTGCTGGAAGTATATTTTTTTTGTATAGGCGGTCAATAATGATTCGAGCTCCATCAATTTAGCTACAGAGGGGACAACTCGAGGCATCCACAGTGCTAATCTTGTAATAGCAAACTGTTCTTCAACCACCCCATCAGCGTGCATTATACAATCGTTTTGATCAGCTCAATCTAAAATGAGTGTATGTTTTATTCCGTGAAAAACTTTGTTGTATTCACGGCAAAATCCAAATATTGTACTTAACGGAAGCATCATCGTTATTTGGCGAGATTCTGCGGCAAACGCTTTTCGTTTGGCAAATCCCTCGTTGTATTGCTGTCGTCTTATTCTTGTGACCGCTAATCTTATTAAGTCTCCAATATCACCAGCTGCATTATTAGCGGGATTGGCGATTAGATTATTGTTATCTGCAGCAGGAACACCAGCGCCAGTACGAAACTCGCTCGAAACAGCTGTCCCGAATGAGGTATCTTTAAACCACATCATATTTGTGGCAACTGATCTAGAATAATCATCGCTAAACGAGACGATATTAAGTATTATACTTGCTATGGGCAAGTGCATTGAAATATCTTCTACAGTTTGACTGGCCAGTTGATATCGTGCACTTTTAAACAAGCTCCAACTGTTATTGACAAGCGCAATTTCTGCACCAGCTGCAATATCACCATCTATCGCAGTTAATATTTGGCCACGCACTTCTAATACTGCCTTATGCGGCAGTAGAAACACGTCCTCATCTCTTGTGTTAAAAGTTCTAACACCGGTTTTATTTGGTTCGTTTGAGTTTTCATCAAGATACTCGACGTATTCGAACTCTGTTACAGCGTCGTCAGTATCGTATTCTTCAGCAAGATCGAGATAATTTTTAGCTGACATTTTATTTTATAATCGCTACACAAAATTAAAAAGCAGCAGGAGTCGTCGGTTTTGTTTTCTTTACAAGTTTACGTACTATTTCTTCACCATGTGGTGATAATAATTTTTTTGTTGTAGCTATCATAGCTCGTTTTGTTTCTTTTGTTGGCGCAATATCTGATATTGCTCGTTTTATTTCCGATGTTGAAGGTCTTCTAATCTTATCAGCGAACTTTTGTCCTACTGCGGTGCCTGCTGAAGAAGCTACCCACGTCGCAAAAGCTTTACCTGCGTCAAGTGCAATTGGTGCTACTTTACGCGTAATTCCTGGGACATTTTCTACAATTTTAGTAAATATGTTTCCAAAAAATCCACCTACGATGTTTCTTCTATAAAATTTTTTTGTCTCATCTTTGTCTATAAAATATACGCTCACAAAATTGACGTCGACAACTACGTTGTTGCGCGCAGGTGTAAATAATACGTGACAATTTCGTTGTTAAGATCTATTTGTCTACCAGATTGATCTGTTAATTGCATTGTTATACTTGTTATTTGATTTTCAAGATTAATCGGATAATAAATAACTTGACGTGGATTAATTTGCGTGATCGATCCGGTGAAAAGCTATATATCGTTTGTCCTCTACTACCCTGGGCTGAGTAAGATCCAGATGCAATAGAGCAATTTATTAATATTGTGTTTACTTCTGTTATATTTACTGGCAGTTCACCGTCAAATGATAAAATTTCTCCTGGCATTAAAGGTCCATAATTATGATGATTAAATCCAATCAGTGATGCAATACTTGATGCTGATGAAAAATCGACTAATATATTATTTTTTAATGTTATACTAGCTCGTAATATGCTATAATTTGGTGTTAGCTCAAAATTATCAGCTATACCGCCCGCCTTTGTTATCAGCTCCTTTATCGTCTTATTTAGATCAGTAAGATTATAAGCTCCTTGTGGAATTTTAAATGTTTTCCGTCGCGTGTCTCTTATTGTATTTGGAATAAATGTAAATTCATCGTTTACTCCAGTTTTCACGTTAGTTATAGAATTCCATGCTGTACATGAAATTAGTCCAATCTCATACTGTTTTTCAGAATCAAGTTGTATTGGTGGATTGTAATAAACAGAAAAGTTTGCGCTGTTTCCTGTTGTCTGCGATGAATCAAGTAATAATGTTGTTGATGTTAGTGACATTATATTAATATTTTTAGATAAGATCGCTATGTAAAATTTCATACTCGGATGATGTCAGTAATCCGCTCGATCTAAGATGATCCAATATATCAACAATTTCGTTATCGATTTCTACGCTTTCATTACCAACTTCTTTTGATGATATCAACTATCAACAACATAAGTCGGTCTACTATTTCTGCGTTTGCTGTAAATATTTTTACGCCTGTTCCAGTTTTTACTCTTACAGCTTCTCTATATTTTTTAACGCGAGTTTCATCGACTGATTTAATTTCCATTAATTTAATTAATTAATTGATTTAATTTTTTTTGATTTAACTGTGAAATTTCCACCCTTTACCATATTCTTTTTCTCTGTAATCTCCCTCTGCTGTGTGAAACACATGAGCAATAAAACCTTTCCTAATTATATCAAAGAGCGGAATTATATCTTCTTCTTTTTTAGTTGTTCTTAATTTAATGTCAGCATCATTACTATTTGTAATTATATCATTTAAATTATTAATAAGTTTATCGTATCTTTCTTCTGGCCAAGTTTTATATTATCAATATCGTTTATATTATTATCTTTTAAAAAATCATTATATTCCTCATCTGTTATTTTATCATTTGCCTTTTTTCTAAAAAAATTTATTTTTTCACTAACTTCCATAAACCTTATTGTTAACTCACCGACTCTTTCTTGTTCTTTTTCAATATCCTCTAATTTTTCTGATAATTTTCTTAAAATATTCCTAATCTCATATGAAGTTAATTCTGCCAATCTTTGCTCAAATAAAATTGGATTATTGATCAGCCGGTTTAGTTCAGTTTGTCTAGCGGCAGGATCAGCAATATTCCCTACAAGTGCCTCAGCCAACACTCTTTCTTCCTCATCAGATCTAGCAACAATTTTTGCAGCAGCTGCTTCTTGTTGTTCTTTAACAATTCCAACCAAACCTTTTTCTTGTAATTTTTTAAGCTCGTCTGCAGATAATGTTGATATTTCTGGTTGCTTGCCAAGTACTGCTTCAGTAACCGGCTTAAAAAGTTTAGCAGTTTCTTCCTCTGCTTGAACTTGTCCACGCCGAGCTTCTTCCACCTTTTTTCTTAAAAGCTGCTCGAGCTTTAATAAATTTCTTCAGCAACTCGATTCTTTGTTGATGCTTGTCCATTATTTTTATATGTTTTATAAAATTATTATAAAAACGTGTCAATACAACAACGAAACATCTTAGCCGGATCACGCGCTAGCTTGTCAAATAAAAAGAAATTATATTTGTCTTTGGTTGCTTGATGATATAATTCGATAAATTTGTCTTTTGTTACGTCACCGCATTGCTCGTTTGCAATATTTCTCACATCAACATTATCCAGTCCGGAAAATAATATAAAACAACCAGTATTTCTCCTGATAAATCTATCGACGTTGTAAAAACCTTGGGCGAGATAAACAGAATTACATCTTTTATTACGCGACAATGAAAAATAAGATCTGATCTTGTTCATCTCATTGTTTAGCGGAATATCGTCAAATACAATTATTTTATGCTCAGATGAATCAAGTTTATTAACTGGAATTAGTTCTTCTGGTTGTTTTATTAAAAATATATCATCGCCAGCGCCAAGTTCATCACGAAGTCTATTATTATATTCGCTTAGTAGCTCGTACTTATCTTGTTGTGGACTAATTGTATAAATATATGCCTTGTCATAGTTAAAGTTACTGTTGAGCAAAAGATTCAATAACAGATTTGTTTTACCTGATCCTGTACGACCAATAATAAGATAATGACAATCTGGAAGTTCGTTATTATGTCTATGATTAATTAATCGCTCGGTATCAAAATTTAATATCTTCGCCATTGTTGTTATATAATTTTAAGTAATATTAAACTGACTAATGTTGACAATTTTATGTAGGATAATAAATAATGAGCTATTATACAAAATTTGGAACATTATTCATCGGCTAAAGGTCAGCAAGGTGACTTATCTAAATACGCAACTCTTGATCAGCTCAGAAATGAAATCAATAATTTATTAAATATCACAAGTGTAGATCAAAATGAAGTCGTCGTTTTTCAGGACAAACAAGGACGATTAAAGACAAGTAATATACAACTGTCAGATGTACTTATACGAGTTCCTACCACGGTTGTTAATAATATCGTTACTTTTACTGACCAAGTTAAGATACAAGATTCCGGTAAGTCAATTAACGATTATGTCAAAAAAGCTGGTGATTCATTCATAGGTAACATTATTATGGATCAAAATAAAATTACAGGCCTTGGAAACCCAACCGCATATAATGACGCCGCAACAAGAAAATACGTTGATGATCAAGAATCTAAGTACGTATTAGTCAACGGTGGTATAATGCGTGCATTTCTCAACATGAATAATAATGGTATTAATAATCTTAGAACACCAGAATCTGATTTTGATGCTGCAACGAAAAAATATGTTGATGATAAGGAAATTCCAATAACAACTTCGGTAAAAACAATCAATGATCAAATGACTACACTCAATACTAATTTTACTAGACAAGTACAAACGTTTTTAAATTTTCGTAGAAACGTGAATAGAGCCATTAACGAATTTTTTGGTGATCCACCAACTGTTGATATTAAACTCTCCGACGTTAACACAAAACTAAACGACATTGTCAGTGGAATACATAATATTGTTCAAAAAACGAAAATTCCACACGGACAAATTTAAAATATCGTGTACACAGTAGCATCAGGATCATCAACATGGACACCGTAAAATAACACTCTCGAACATACCGCAGAAGTAACAGGGTTATACAGGCTGTCCATGTACGGTTTGGAAATTACTGCGTCCACTTCATCATCACCGAATGTATATTATAATCCTCTACTGGTGATGCTAAATAAGAACACCAAAGAAACATTTACGTTGACATCAACGGAAATGCCCCCGAGACGTTACTGGTGGTGTCTGGAATTTGTAGCTGAAACACCATAATTAATCACTTAATCAAACCTGGGACTGGCACTATAATAAACAAATATTATATAATGAAAAAAAGTATAGTTGATTTCAATCACATTTCAAAAGAAATTCCAAAACAAGATGTAGATGCGTTATTGCAATATTACAAATATTATCATAAAAAACTTTGGTGCGTGAAAAAATGTTATAAATATTATAACAAAATACTTCGGATAATATCATATTTACCGTTGTTATTGACCGGCTCTGGTATAATTTCAAGTGGAGCATCATTAAATCTGTTTTTGTTAATAATATCAGGCGTTTTGTTAATAATATCAGGGGTTGGTGTTTCTCAAAATACTTCGGATAATATCATATTTACCGTTGTTATTGACCGGCTCTGGTATAATTTCAAGTGGAGCATCATTAAATCTGTTTTTGTTAATAATATCAGGCGTTGGTGTTTCTCTTGCAACAGCGTGCAAAAAGATTGAACCTCGGCTTGTGACCAAAAAAAAAAATGCCTGCAAAACAGCTAGTATCATTTATAAAAAATTACTTGATCAGATACGATCTTACCTACGGGGTATAAAATATGATATGGATGATTTAATACGCGAGTTCCGTACTATTGACAGTATGTTAACGGATATCCTACCAATGAGAGTCAGTAGGTATGAAAAAGATTATCAAAGACAGTATGATAATGATAGAGTATAAAATTTTGTTTAAACAATAAAAATAATGTTTAAAAATTTTCACTTACCTTCTCGCTCGGTTGGATTATATTTGGTCTAGAATCAGCACTTGTTAAAAATGAAAATCGTTTTGGGGTGGGGATTTGAGGGTCTCCGAGATGGTAATTTATATTTGTTTGGAAGGTGGGGAGAGGTCCTGGGTCTAGAACCAGCACTTTCCCTTGCTACTCATGCTTATGACTATAATACATTTCCTTGAATTCGTCTAAACCATGCTTATTACTAGGATACACTACTTTGAATTTCTCTAAAACATACTTATTACCAGGAAACATTGCCTTGATTTCGTCTAAACCATATTTATTACTAGGATACACTGCCTTGAATTCGTCTAAACCATACTTATTACTAGGATACATTGCCTTGAATTTGTTTAAACCATTCTTATTACTAGATACATTGCCTTGAATTCATCGAAAGCATACCTTTTAGTAGATACATTGCCATGAATTCGTGTAAATCATACTTATTACTAAAATACACTACTTTGAATTTCTCTAAAACATACTTATTAAAAGGAAACATTGCCTTGATTTCGTCTAAACCATATTTATTACTAGGATACACTGCCTTGAATTCGTCTAAACCATACTTATTACTAGGATACACTGCCTTGAATTCGTCTAAACCATACTTATTACTAAATACATTGCATTGAATACGTCTAAGCCGTACTTATAACTAGGATATTGCTATGAAGAAGTCTAAACCATACTTATTACTAGAAATATTGCTTTTAATTCGTCTAAACCATACCTGTTTTTAGGATACATTGCCTTGAATTCGTCTACACCATGCTTGTTACTAGGATACATTGGCTTGAAATCATCTAAATTATACTTATTACTCCGATAGATTGCCTTGAATTCCTCTAAACCATACATATTACTTGATACATTGCCTTGAACTCGTTTAAACCATACTTATTACTAGGATACACTACTTTGAATTTCTCTAAAACATACTTATTACCAGGAAACATTGCCTTGATTTCGTCTAAACCATATTTATTACTAGGATACATTGCCTTGAATTTGTTTAAACCATTCTTATTACTAGATACATTGCCTTGAATTCATCGAAAGCATACCTATTAGTAGATACATTGCCATGAATTCGTGTAAACCATACTTATTACTAGAATACATTGCCTTGAATTCATCTAAACCATACTTTTTACTGGATACATTGCACTGAATTCGCCTATACTATAGTTATAACTAGGATACGTTGTCTTGAATTCCTCTAAACCATACTTATTAGTAGATACACTGCCTTGAATTCGTCTAAACGATACTAATTACTATGACACATTGCCTTCATTTCGTCTAAACCATACTTACTACTATATACATTGCCCGGGATTCCTCTAACCCAGACACATTACTAGATACATTGCCTTGAATTTGTCTAAACCATGCTTATTACTAGGATACATTGCCTTTAATTCGTCTGAACGATGCTTATTACTAGGATATCTTGCCTTGAATTCGTCTAAATCAGACTTATTACTGGATACATTGCTTTGAATTCGTCTAAACCATATTTATAGCTAGGATACATTGGCTTGAATTTATCTAAACCATACTTATTACTGGATACCTTGCTTTGAATTCGTCTAAACCATACTTTTTACTAGATACATTGCATTGAATTCGTCTAAACCATACTTATTACTAGGATACACTACCTTGAATTCGTCTAAACTATACTTATTTCTACGATACACTACCTTGAACTCCTCTAAACCGTAACTATTACTTGGAAAAATTGCCTTGAATACGTGTAAACCATAATTATTGCTTGGATACATTGCCTTGAATTCGTCCAATCAATACTTATGACTGGATACATTGCTTTGAATTCGCCTAATTCATACTTATTACTAGGATACATTGCCTTGAATTCGTCCAAACAATACTTATTACTACTATACACTGCCTTGAATTCAACTAAACCATACTTATTGCTAGATAAAATAGCCTTGAATTCGTCTAAGCCATACTTTTTACTTGGATACATTGCCTTGAATTCGTCTAAATCATACTTATCACTGTATACATTGCCTCGAATTCGTCTAAACATTACTTATTACTAGATACACCGCCTTGAATTCGTCTAATCCATACTTATTACTAGCACACATTGCCTTGATTTCGTCTAAACCATACTTACTGCTAGATACGTTGCCTTGAATTCATGTAAACCATACTTATTACAAGATATATTGCCTTGAAATCGCCTAAATCATACTGATTACTTAGATACACTTCCTTGAATTCGTCTAAACTATACATTTTACTAGTATACATTGCCTTTAGTTCGTTTAAACCATACGTATTACTACGATACGCTACCTTTTACTCCTCTAAACCATACTTATCACTAGGAAAATTGCCTTGAACATTTTGATTACCATACTTGTTACTAAATATATTGCCTTGAATTCGTGTAAACCATACTTATCGCTAGGATACACTACCTGGAAATCGTCTAAACCATCCTTATTACTAGGATAGATTGCCGTGAGATCGTCTAAACCATACTTATCACTTGGATGCATTGCCTTAAATTCGTCTAAACCATACTTATGATTAGATACATTTCCTTGAATTCGTGTAAAGTTTCCTTATTACAAGGAACCATTGCCTTGAATTCGTATGAACATTCTTATTACACGATATATTGCCTTGAATTCCTGTAAACCATACTTATTACTAGGATACTTTGGCTTGAATTCGTCTAAACCATACACATTACTAGATACATTGCCTTGAATTCGTCTAAACCATACTTATTACTACTATACACTGCCTTGAATTTCTCTAAACCATACTTATTACTAGGAATGATTGGTGTGAATTCGTCTAAACCATAGTTATTACTAGGACACATTGCCTTGAATTCGTTTAAACCATACTTAGTACTAGATGCATTGCCTTGAATTCGTATAAACCATACTTATTACTAGATACATTGCCTTAAATTGGTGTAAACCATACTTATCTTTAGGAAGCATTGCCTTGAATTCGTCTAAATCATACTTATTACTAGGTACATTGCTTTGAACTTGTCTAAACCATATTTATTACTTAGATACATTGCCTTGAATTCGTCTAAACCATACTTATAACTATAATATATTGCCTTGAATTCCTCTGAACCATACTTATCCATACTTATTCGTAGGATACATTGCGTTGATTTCGTCTAAACCATGCTTATTAATTCGTCTAAAAATACTTATTTTTAATACGTTGCCTTGAACTCGTCTAAACCATATTTATAACTTGGATACATTGGCTGGAATTTGTCTAAACCATACTTATTACTGGATACATTGCTTTGAATACGTCTAAACCATACTTATTACTAGATACATTGCTTTGAATTCGTCTAAGCCATACTTATTACTAGGATACACTACCTTGAATTCGTCTAGGCTATACTTATTAATGCGATATACTACCTTGAATTCCTCTAAACTATTACTAGGAAAAATTGCCTTGAATTCGTGTAAACCATACTTATGGCTTGGATACATTTAAACCATACTTATGACTGGATACATTTCCTTTAATTCGCCTAAACCCTACTTATTACTAGAATACACTAACTTGAATTCGTCTAAACCATACTTATTGCTAGGAAAAATAGCCTTTTATTCGTCTAAGCTTATTACTTATTACTTGGATACATTGTGTTGAATTCGTCTAAACCTTACTTATTACTAGATACACTGCCACACACACTACTAACACACACTGCCTTTATTTGGTGTAAACCATACTTACTGCTAGATACATTGCCTTGAATTCCTGTAAACAATACTTATTACTAGAGACATTGCCTTGAAATCGTCTAAACGATACTACTTACTAGGATACACTACCTTGAATGCATCTAAACTATACTTATTACTAGGATTCATTGCCTTGAATTCGTCTAAACCATACTTGTTACTAGATATATTGCCTTGAATTCGTGTAAACAATACTTATGACTAGGATACACTATCTTGAATTCTTGCAAACTGTACTTACTACTTGGATACATTGCCTTGAATTGATCTAAACGATGTTTTATTACTAGATACAATGCCTTGAATTCGTCAAAGCAAAGCCCATTACTAGGTTATACTGCCTTGAATTAGTCTAAGCCATACTTATTACTGGATACATTGGCTTGAATTCGTCTAAACCATACTTATTAGTATATACACTGCCTTGAATTCGTGTAAACCATGCTTATTACTAGGACAGATTGCCTTGATTTCGTCTAAACCATACTTGCTGCTATATACATTGCCCGGAATTCCTATTAACCATACTTATTACTAGATACTTTGCTTTGAATTCTTCTAAACCGTAAGTATTACTAGGATACATTGCCTTGAATTCGTCTAAACCCTACTTATTACTTGGATGCATTGCCTTGTATTCGTGCAAACCATACTTATTAGTAGAATACATTGCCTTGAATTCGTCTAAACCATATTTATTTGTATGACACATTGCCTTGAATTCGTCCAAACCATTTTTAGAACTAGGATACATTGGCTTGAATTTGTCTAAACTTTATACATTGCATTGAATTTTTCTTAACCATACTTAATACTGGCGTCATTGCATTGAATGCGTCTAAACCATACTTTTTACTAGGATACACTACCTTGAATTCGTCTAAACTATACTTATTACTAGGACAAGTTGCCTTGATTTCGTCTAAACCATACTTTTTACTGGATACATTGCCCTGAATTCCTCTGAACCATACTTATTACTAGATACATTGCCTTGAATTTGTCTAAAGCATACTTATCACTAGGATACACTACCTTGAATTCGTGTATATTATACTTATTACTAGAATTCATTGCGTTGAATTCGTCTAAACCATGCTTTGTTACTAGATATATTGCCTTAAATTCGTCTGAAGCATGCTTATTAGTAGGATACATTGGCTTGAATTCGTCTAAACCATGCTATATTACTAGATACATTGCCTTGAACTCGTCTAAACCACACATATTACTAGGATAGATTGCCTTGAAGTCGTCTAAAGCATACTTATTACTAGGATACATTGGCTTGAATTCGTCTAAATCATACTTATCACTATGATACATTGCATTGAATTCGTCTAAACCATCCTTATCACAAGGATGCATTGCCTTGATTTCGTCTAAACCATACTTAATTTCTAGATACATTGGGTTAAATTCGTCTAAACCATACTTATTACTAGATACATTGCCTTGAATTCGACTAAACCATACCTATTACTGGATTGCTTGCCTTGAATTCATCTAAACTATACTTATTACTTGGATACATTGCCTCGAATTCGTCTAAACCATATTTAATACTAGGATGCTCTGCTTTGATATCGTCTTAATCATTCTTATTACCAGGATACATTGCCTTGAATTCGTTTAAACCATATATATTACTGGATACATTGCCTTGATGTCGTCTAGACCATACTTACTGCTAGATACATTGCCTTGAATTCCCCTAAGCCATACTTATTGCTAGATACATTGCCTTGAATTCGTCTGAACAATGCTTATTACTAGATACATTGCCTTGAATTCGTCTAAACCATATTTATTACTAGGATACATTGCCTTGATGTCGTCTAGACCATACTTACTGCTAGATACATTGCCTTGAATTCCCCTAAGCCATACTTATTACTAGATACATTGCCTTGAATTCGTCTGAACCATACTTATTACTAGATACATTGCCTTGAATTCGTCTGAACCATACTTATTACTAGGATACATTGCCTTGAATTTGTCTAACCGTACTTATTACTAGATACATTGCCTTAAATTCCTGTAAACCATATTGATCACTAGGATACACTACCTTGAATTCGTCTAAACTATACTTATTACTAGGGTATATTGCTTTGAATTCGTCTGAACCATTCTTTATTACTAGATACATTGCCTTGAATTCGTCGGAAGCATACTAATTACTCGATACATTGCCTTGAATTCGTATAAACCATACTTATTACTAGGATACATTCGCTTGAATTCGTTTAAAGCATACATATTACTAGATACATTGCCTTGAATTCGTCTGAACGATACTTATTACTAGGGTTCATTGCCTTGAATTCGTCTAAACCATACTTATCACTAGGATGCATTGCCTTTAATTCGTCTAAACCATGCTTTATTACTAGATACATTGCCTTAAATTCATTTAAACCATACTTATTACTAGATACATTGCCTTGAAATCGTCTAGACCATATTTATTACTAGGATACATTGCCTTGAATTCGTGTAAACCATTCTTATTACTAGATACATTGCCTTTAATTCCTGTAAACCATACTTATTACTAGGATACATTGGTTTTAATTCGTTTAAACCATACTTATTTCTAGATATATTGCCTTGAATTCGTCTAAACCATGCATATTACTATTATATATTGGCTTGAATTCGTCTAAACCATTCTTATTACTAGATAAGTTGCCTTGAATTCGTCTAAACCGTTCTTATTCCTAGGATACATTGCTTTGAATTCGTCTAAACCATACTTTTTACTGGATACATTTCCCTGAATTCGTCTAAAGCATGCTTATTAATAGATACATTGCCTTGAATTCCTCTAAACCATACTTATTACTGGATACACTGCGTTGAATTCGTTTAGACCATAGATTTTAACAATTTCGTACTGCCTCATTGTTACGTATATGTAATTAAACTGGTTGTGTGTTAGTTTTAAAATTCGTTTTTGTTTTATTTTTGTTTCATTACATTTTATTGTAATGATTATTGAAGGGATTCAAAGTCCTTTTTCAGTTGTTTTCTTTTAGCAATTGTTGTTTGTTTAAGACGTAGAAGTGTTACATGAGAATTATTTTTAGTTAACTTAGTTCGTCTTAGTTTGAGAACTTCGTAAACTGGCAGTTAAAATGATTGGTCAGTATTAGGGCCATACTTTGATTGCGTGATCAACATGTGTAAACAACGCTTTTTGTGATTGGTTCTTAAGTGGGGATACACTGGCGTACGTGATAGTTTTCTTGTAGTAAGAGACCACATGACCCATCTCGCGAGACTTGAAATGATGTTTTTGGGGTTTAAATATGCATTCTTAATATTCTTCTGGGAGAGTCGTTTTAACATCTTGAAGGAACAAGGTGTTATTTTTATTTGTTGCCAGATTGTTTGTTTTTCATCTGATTTTTGGATTTAATAATTTATTCTCCTGGAAACTCAACAAGCTGACTTTTTTATAAAAAAATTCTGAAAGATATTCATGGAAATTTATTCTGGAATTATTCGGAAACAAAAACTGCGATTCAAGTGAGGAATTGTTGATATTCGTACGTTGGACCACATCTGACGTCATCGCCTTCCATGTTTGTATGTCGTCGAGATTCGAACCTGGATTCTAATAGAACTATTTAGTGATAGGACTTGTATTTTTCATTCTTAGGATTAAATTTTTGGATTATATTCACAAACCGTAAGTCCTATTTTCCAATTTTTACATTGTTTTCTAGGGAAATAAATTATTTTGTTAAAATATACAAAGCTTGTTGGCTTTCACTCTTTTCTTTGTTACTGAGTACGAGCCCTTGTCACGTAACACTCATATAATAGAAAACAGATTGAAAAAGTCACTTTCATGCAGCAGGACGTAAGCTGCTAGGCACCCAGATTAACTGAATGTTTAACTCTCTACACGTTATAACCTTTTCTCACCGGCAATTACTTACATTTGAATTGTACCTGAAGAAGTTTGAACAAAAGTTACTATTTTCATACATTTGTATATCAAAGTCATGGGATGATGGCAATACTACTTCTGTTTTTAGTTTTCTGTTCTTTTCATTATTACTGTTGGAAGTGATCACTCTTCCTCCTCTAAACATCATACCGAATAGCGGCTCATTTTAGTTCTGGATAAATGTTTACTTGAACGATTGCGAAAATAAGTCCCATTGTATAAAGTAATCCGAATATTTTATCATTTGTTTGTTAGGGTACATGCATAGTAACAAAGTTAATTAAATGAAAATAAATAAAAATAAAAAATCGGTTTAAATATGTCTGTACGTAGCATTCGAAATAAATATTTATTTATTTCCTAATTTTGGAACTTGTACATAGTAATGAAGAATATACATTATTACCATGTAGACTTTATAAATCGCTATCAATGATTCAGGCAATTGTGGATATGCAGTACGCCAAATCAAGTATTCAATAAATCGGGAATGGATTATTTTTATTTCTAGATCCAACCGGAACTGGAGATGAATTAAGCATAATTGTACACTTTTGTTTCTGTACAGAACTTACTGGAATATCAGTTAGATGGGAAAGACTAGCACATCAGTTGGATGGGACAGACCGGAGTATCAGTTAGATGAGACAGATTGGAATACCAGTTAGATGGGACAGATTGGCATATCAGTTAGATGGGACAGACTAGCATATCAGTTGGATGGGACAGACTGACATATCAGTTAGATTGACATACTTTCATAACCATTAGATGGGACATACTGGCATGTCACTTCGATGCTACAGACTGACATTCTCTTTAGATAACATCCTCTGATGATGTCATTTGCTGTTTCAGGGGACCCACCGGCAAGTCAGTTTGATTGGACAGATTTGGATATGAATTAGATTCAACATACTGGCATATCAGTTAGATGGGACAGAGTGGCATGTCAGCAAGATGGGACATACTGGCATTTAAGTTAGATGTGACAGACTGGTCGATCAATTATACTACGCAATCTGATTAGACCATTTGTCTTTTCTGAAGTTTCATTTGTTGGTTAATCAGTAACAAAATTAGAATAGATTGTGACATATTAGTTAGATTACGTCACATGATTATGTCAAATGTTGTTTTAGGGGACCGACGGGCATGTCAATTAGACTGGATAGACTGTTATATTGATTAGATGGGACATACTGACATATCAGTTAGACTGGACAGACTGGCATGTCAATTCGATGGAACATACTGGCATATCATTTAGATTGGGCAGACTGGCATGTCAGTTCGATGGAACATACTGGCGTATCAGTTAGATTGGACAAACTGGCATGTCAATTCGATGGAGCATACTGGCATATCAGTTAGATTGGACAGACTGGGATGTCAATGGGATAGACTGGCATATCAGTTGCATGGAACAGACTGGCATATCATTTAGATGGGATATTCTGGTTCTGGTTATCAGTTAGATGGGACAGACTGGCATATCAGTTAAATGGGACGGACTGGCATATCAGTTAGATGGGACAAACTGGCATGTCAATTAGATGGGACAGATTATCATGTCAATTAGATGGGAGGGATTTGTTAGATGACATAATCTGACTATATCATTTGTCTTTTCCTGATTTTTCCTTCGGTGGTTAATAAGCAAGAACTTTGGAACAGAACGTTAAATCCAATTCACATACCATAAACATACTAATTTTATACTGGAAGAAAAGCAGACCATTTTCCAAGCTGCATACTTAACAATGGATCATATATTTTTTGCATCGTAAAATTCACACAGCAAAAATATTCTGTTCTTTCATCGATATTAGCAAAACTATTGATTCTGTGTGGTGACATATGAAAGGGTGATATTACGTCGAAGAAATGCAATGCCCAGGTCTTTATTTATTTTCAGAATTATTCATCATTTGTATAGATCGCAATGTCCTGTCTGATGTTTGTCATAAAACATATTAGTTTTTATCAGATGTTTTAGAACTGGATAGAAGATAATCAGTGTTTACCTTAAATCTCTTGTGATTAGATTTTGGATCTCAATTATGAATGAAAAACCATAATATCCTCTAAAATGTAAAAATAGTTACATCGTATAATGTATAACGAGCCAAAAAATCATAATTATAAATAGATCGATTGTGTCAAAATTATTTTGATCTTCGTTGTAAGAATTGATATCTTTCATCAGGACTCTATTAATAACACTAACATTATCTAAACCATAACCAACGTATACACTCAAAAATAGAATGTAAAAGTCGATACGTCATCCAAAGATAAGAATTGTGTCTTTTTAAAACTTTACCTGAATTTTAAAATTAATTATTATCTCTGCATGGAAACATCTATTTACCTTTGCTCAAATTTAGAACGAATAATCACAGATTCCCAGTTGAGGCAGGGCGTTGGGAAAATATACCAACTCATAACAGCAAATGTAATCTTTCCGACCAAAACAATATTGGTGAGGAATATTACGATTGGGAAAATATACCAAATCATGATAAGAAATGTAATCTCTGTAACAAAAATAACATTGATAGGAATATTACGAATGTGAAAATATAACAACTCATGACAGTAAATGTAATCTTTGTGACAAAAACAATATTGGTAGGAATATTACGATTGGGAAAATATACCAAATCATGACAGGAAATGTAGTCTTTGTGACAAAAACAATATTGATTTTCTGTTTCCAGATAGCTTATATACACGTTTATGTTTCCAGATACTACATATACATATTTTCTGTTTCCAGACACTAGTTATTATACGTTTTAAAGTTCCACAATACTACATATGCAGGAATTAAGTTTCCAGTTACATGTTTCCATCTATTTTCGTTACAGATGCTACATATATACGTTTATGCTTGCAGACACTACATACACACGTTTTCTGTTTCCAGATACTACATATACAAGTGCTGTTTCCAGATAGTACATATACATAGTATTTGTTTCCAGATACTATATATTAACACGTTATCTGTTTACATTTGCTATGTTTTCAGATACTACATATACACGTTTTCTGTTCCCAGATAATACATGTACACATTTTATTATTCCGGATAGTACATATAGAAGTTTCTGTTTCCAGATACCACATATACATGTGTTAAGATTCCAGATACAACACATGCACGTTTAAGTTTATATGTACTACATATACAGGTTAATGTTTCCAGATACTACATATACACGTGTTCTGATTCCAGATACCACATGTACACGTTTATTTCCAGATGTTACACACACACACACACACACACACACACACACACACACACACACACACACATATATATATATATATACATATATATATATATATATATATATATATATATATATATATATATATATATATATATATATATATACTTGATATACACGCTTCCTTTTACCGGATACAACAAATACGCCTGTTAAGTTAACAAATGCTACATATATATGTTTTATGTTTCCATGTGCAACATATACATGTATTTTGTTTGCATATACTGCATATACACGTTTATTGTTCCAGATACAATACAATATCTACACATTTCTCGTTTCCAGATACTGTATATATATATATATATATATATATATATATATATAT
>JAECUM010095571.1:0-34499 GCA_016617855.1 Megalonaias nervosa
TAGGTATATAAGTGAGAGAGAGACGATACTTCTTGTATTTTACATGCAGTTATTGTAATGGAAACCATGAAAGGGTACAAGAAGAGGAAGACAACTTTTTTTAAACCTGGATATATTCCACATAACAAAGGAGTCAGACATCTGACTGATGATAACTCTACCAAGTTCCAGTGCTGCATCTGTTCCAGTGACCAGAAGAATGGATGCAGACAAGTTCTCTCTCATAGCAGTGACAAAGCCGACAAATGGGGGTCTCCAATCAGTTCAGGCACCAGACTGTAATGGCACACCAGGGTCTGCAAAAATTCTACGACAATTATCCAAAGCAAAACTTTACCTGAAAGAGACAGAATTGAATGAGCATAATGGGACACGTATCATCTGCATGAAAAAAAAATGTTGAGATGTGGAATGACATCATTCATCGCCATGGTAATCAAGTCAACATATGTGACAGACCAGAGTTCCAAATTGCTAATGAAAGAAAATGGGGACTTGCTTGGAAGCATACTATGATGTGTAAAAACTGCCGCTTTAAGTCACCAGAGTATAAGTTGTATGAGGAGATAAAAACAAATAAGCCTGGGCCAAATCCTGCTGCTGTAAATATGATGTTTCAAACTGGACTACAAGATACACCAATGGGCAACACCAGGGCTAGATACTTGCTTGCAGCCACTGACATTCCATCACCTAGCAGAACATCTATGCGAATGGCCTCCAACACTGTAGGTAAAGCAACTGTGGAGCTCAATGAAATGGACATGATAGACAAGCTGAAACTAGTCAGACAGGTTAATGTCATGCGTGGTGTTCAGCATCCGGAGCAAATAAATGTTGCTTTTGATGCAAGATACAATGCCATTAGATTTGGACATGAAAAGAAACCTGGTCAAAGTTCATCGCAAGCTGTTGGAATTGCCTGTGAAACTCTTACAGAGAAGCAATACATTGTGGGGACTACAGCAGAAAACAAGCTGTGTTGGACTGGAGCATGGAGGAAGGGGAAAGGGGAAAGGTTTTGATGTGCAATGTCCAGGAGGCCATGTTGACTGCACAGCAAATCTGTCACCAGCTGCACCACATTCAGAGCTTGAAATGGCAAGAGAAATAGGGAAAAAGTTTGTGCTGCAAGAGATTCTCATCAGACATGCAACAACAGATGGAGATGCACAGGCTGCTGCTGGCTTCCAACATGCTTACAACATTCTGCATCCAATGTGGAAAGTAGAAAGACTGTCGGACCCCACCCATTTGGGTAGTTTACAGTTCAAACGCTGTAATTCTGCAATATTGAGTGAAAACATGTTTCCAGTGATAAGAACAAGAGAAGGAAAAAGGCTCAAACAGAAAATTTTCAGCCAAGACATTAAAGCACGCTGCAGTTTGATCTTCAAGCAACTGATGGAGGACAATAGTGGTGATGTTACAAAAATTAAATGTCAACTTCCCCAAGTACTGGATGCCACTCTGCGCTGTTATTCAGGGGACTGCTCAAAATGCCGGCATTATTCAAAGGTCTGTGGGGGAGGAAGTACTAACAGCTGGTGGATGCGATCAGCATACCTGGGCCCTCATCAAGTGACTCATCTTAACATGACAGAAAATGATAAGAATATCCTGCTAGAAGTTTTGAAAATGAAACTCTCCTGCGATGTTGTAGAAAGACTGCGACTGAACACGAACACACAGAAATGTGAGGCTGTGAACAGATCAATCAGTGTTTCATTACCTAAAAATGTGAACTATTCCAGAAACTTTGAGGCAAAAGTGCATTCAACAATACACAGACTCAATAACAGCCTGGGATCATCACTGAAAACAAACGTGACACACTTGAGAGGGAACATTTCAACAAGGACTCTGAGATCACTGGAGACAATGGATAAAGACTGCACTTACCATCAGTTGTATCAAAAGCGTCCGCAAACCAGGCAACGTATTCTAGCAAGACGAGGAAATATGATACAGGCCCATCTGAGGTACAGGACTCAGCAAGGCAATAGGAAGTCTGACTACTCCAAAGGACTGCTAGACACCAAGGGCGATCACTCCTATGCACAGGTTTAGCAGGAGCCAATGGACACTGCAGATAGAAAAGATTATCTTAATTTCATGTGCAAAATGACAGTGCTCAAAGACACCCTGAAGAACACATGGTACAGAAGGGAAAACTGTAGTGGGGAAATCCGTAGGTAACACAATGCATGTTATAAGCATTGTGTTACTTACTACCACCTGATGAGACCTATGGAGAGGTCGAAACAGTTTTCTCTGAATATGAAGACACAAAAAAAGAAATAAAAAAATAAAAAATACATCTTAAAAAATTCTAAAATAAAATAACATGAAATGACTTACTAGCTGAGAGAATGAATGAATGAATGAATGAATGGATGGATGAATGGATGAATGAATGAATGAATGAATGAATGAATGAATGAATGAATGAATGAATGAATGAATGGAATGAATGAATGAATGAATGAATGAATGAATGAATGAATGAATGAATGAATGAATGAATGAAAGGAAGGAAGGAAGGAAGGAAGGGAAGGAGGGAGGGAGGGAGGAAGGAAGGGAGGAAGGAAGGAAGGAAGAAATGTATTTAAGACAGCACTGTCATACCAGCATGGTCTACTAAAATAAAGACCACACTCTTTCTTTTCTCCTTCTTACTCAACACATCCATCCATCCATCCATCCACCCATCCATCCATCCATGCCATATCATGATACCTGGATTATTCCATGTTACAATTTCAACTTTATCATGCAGTCTGGAAAGTCACCATGCCCAATGCAGTGCCCATAACCTTTGCAGCACTGCCTATTATTGTTAACGGAATGAGGTTCTAGAATTAGGTGATCGACATTCACCCACAAACTGTTGTGGCATAAATGGGATTCATCGAGCTCCTTTGGAATATTCAGACTTCTCTACTTTACCATTAATGCCAGTCTGTGGACATGCTTTTTCTTCCATGTGTTTGTCTCAGGATCCCTATATGACAATAGGCCATATAATCTATTGTATGTTACATTTCCTGTCCATATTCTACAATCACTATTGTGTGCTGGCACAGAATTTAAAGAGATTTTCCCTGACAGGCTTTCAAAAAATCCTCCATTGCAACTTGTGTATGGTGTAGGAATACATTGCTGCTAATAATAATAAGTGTCATCTCCAACAGATACCATTTGTGTGAATTTATGGCCAAAAAATTCATTTTTAATTTTTTAAATAAAAAAAATTAATTAAAATTTTTTAAATTAATTTTTTTAAATTTTAATTATATTTTCTAATTTTTACAGTCAATATACACAATGTGTGAAAATTTCATGTGTCTATCATTAATAATAAAAATTTTATAGCAATTTAAAGTTTAGTCAATACTGCCCTGACAGGCCATAGAACACAATTAATTTTACTATATATTCTCTACATTTGTTTCTCAGTACTGAACTCTCCACTGTGTGACAATCAATACAAATCATATATTAATCTAAAATACCTTCAAAGATGACTTCACGGTGAAGTTCTTGTCAAGGGTTGACCTGCATTTTTTGAGAGGCTGAATTGTAAACAAAACACCATGCAATGGAACACAGATTTCACTTCCGGATCATCACCAAGGCCTTATTACTCACTGTGCACTGCCGCCGAAATACACACAGACAACCACACCATAAGCTCATATTCTCAAGAATAAACAATTACCTTTAAATCCCTACCAAAAATGCACCAATAAAACTCTTCTATCACCACCAAAATGAGAGAGGAAAACATGTTCTAAAAATAGACTAGAACTACATTCGTGGGTACTGAACTGGAAGTACTAATTGTGACCCGATTCCTATTGGCTGATCAGGTCAAGTGCGGTGTTAGATGTGTCAAGAGGGGCGACAAATTCTGCGGTTTAACGAGCATATGTGATTTTTGATTGTCGTTCTGTTCACGGCGAGTGAGCGGAGAGAGATAAAAAGAAAAAGTTGACAGATAGTATGGTGTCTCAACCAAACATTTTATCGAGACCTATGCGATATCGCGACCGAGAATCATATAAATTTATCGTGATAAATCCGTGTTGGGTAGCTTACGCGTGCGAGACGTTTTTACACATAAAGGTAGACCTGAGACCCCTGTATCACGTAACTCTAAATTATTAAACATCATGATTGATATAGTATCTGAAAATTTCTACCCTATGCGATCAACGGATGGAGACATATTTAGTTTAAATGTACATGTCATGAATATTCTCCGTAAGCCAAATACAGCTTCGGCAGTTTCAGTGACAGCAGACAGTGTGACGTCACAAGAGGAACCCCGCATTGATAGGAACCATTGTTTTATCGTTGTCAAACGTGAAGCGTCTCTGGATTGTATTCTGATTGCGTGTATTACTCGGTATGGGCAAGAGGTGTATCGTTGGTGGATGTAGCAATACACCAAAAGATGGTGTTTCATTGCACTTGTTCCCTCAGACAGTAAATATAAAGGACTTTGGTCCTGGTTTGTGCGGCTGACAAGAGAGGATTGGAGAGAGCCTTCAAGACACGTGACAATCTGTAGTGAGCATTTTCAACCCGATTCTTTTGGGCCCAGTCAGAGTTTGATGGCTACGTTTGGAATAAAGAAAAAAGCTACTCTTCTCCCTAACGCAGTACCATCCATTATGCCACAAGCAAAGCGTGCTCACAGCCCTGATGCAGATGAAAGCCACCCACCCACCACAACCAAACGTTCAGACCAGACACCCAAGTGCCCGAGATCGGCATACAAGAAGAGGGAGAGAGAACACGTAATATAGTATCTCTAACTTTTGCAAATTGTCTTCTTTTTATTTCACTGCTTTATGAATGTTTCTTTTTTATGTTAGTATATATGTGTGTGGGTGTGTGGGTGTGTGTGTGTGTGTGTGTGAGAGAGAGAGAGAGAGAGAGAGAGAGAGAGAGAGAGAGAGAGAGAGAGAGAGAGAGAATCAGCTGCCACACATTAATATGGTTAGGTTTCATTGGTGTAATAATACTGAGGTGGAAAATATTTTACATAAATGTATGTAATAAAGTTTCTTCATACAAAACTTCATATGACCATTTCATCAGTATAATGCATGGCAGTACACCTCAGCTAAATTTATCTTTCAGACATTACAGGATGTTATGGCTACATGTACAAGTTCAGTTGACAATGTAGCAGAAGTTGAGGCAGAAAATGGAACTGTTTTTTCTGACCCAGATATGGTAGGTTTTACTAAGCAAGATTATAAGCACTGCAGAGCATTCAACAGTCAGGATTAAATAGATGTTTGCTAAAATAATTTGGTATTAAATTTTGGAACAACAAATAATATTGAATTTGAATAAATGCGAATATATGACCAAATTGTCACACACTTCAGTAATGTGTGCTTTTCTATCAAATCATTATCCAACCCATGTGATTTGGTACTATTGTACTTTTTTTTAAAATGATGCATGTCCTAAAGTGTACAGATTGTCAGTTGAATATTATGTTATTAAAGTGTTTTCTCCTAAAAAGTTTCGGGTAAAAGTCACAAAAGTAAATATATAGAAATAAAAAGCTTGAAAATATAGTACCTTATTTGGCATTATAAACCCAGTGTCACAGTCTAGCAAGGTTGAAAGGCAGTTGGGTGTGTGGGCAGGATATCTGCTGGGTTTAAATTAGTCTATAGTCATCCATGGCAGTTGCTATATTTGATTCTTTTTAAATTTTCCAGAAGTATGATGCCTGTGACTCAAGGGTGAAAACAGTAAAAACTCAGACGTCAGTCAGACCGAAGAGAAAATCAGCTAGGACCCAGTACAGTGGACCAAGGAAAGTTGACAAAGGTAATGGAGATGATTGGTGGTCTAGATCTTGTATTGACCACGATGTGGACCAGCAAAGATGATTCAAACCTTTAGTTGTACGAAAGCCTTACTTTATAGCAACGAGCCGGCATTTTAAGCTTCATTGCTGACTGTAATCCTACTTAATGGGTTTTCTTTTATAGCCAATTAATTTCCACATCTATGCATAACAGTTGTATTAGTCTATACTAACAACCAACAATTACTATCTCCAGCCAACAATTACACATTTTTGGAAGCAAAATCAAGAGAGCTACTTTGAGGAAGTGAGGAGTGGTGGTGGTAGTATTGTTGTAGCTGGAGATGGTCGTGCTGACTCACCTGGTCATACTGCCAAGTTTGGGATTTATTCTACTGTTGACGTAAATACTGGGAAAGTAGTCAATATGGAAATTGTGCAGGTAATCAGTAATACCAATATATTATCAGATGCAGAGTCTATTTCAATCGGGTAGAGGGTGAATGAAGTAGTCATAAAGCCCAGTAAAAGTGACTGGAGTTTACCATGTCTCCGAAACCAGATAAACCTTTCCGTATGGGCACTGATTACAGGAAGGTGAACAGTGTGACAAAAACAGATTCATTTGCATTACAAAGAATCGATGACTGTATTGATAAAATTGGTAATGCCAGGTACGTCACCAAATTTGACCTTCTGAAAGGATTTTGGCAAATTCCACTAACGGAAAGAGCAAAGGAAATTTAGGGATTTGTGACTCCAGATGGACTCTATCAATATAAAGTAATGCCGTTCGGGATGAAGGGTTCCCCCAAGTACTTTTCAACGCTTGATGAATATGATTACCTCTGGTCTAGATAATTGTGATGGTTACATTGTTGATGTCATCATCTACAACGACACCTGGAAAGGACATCTAGCCACGATTCGGAAATTCTTTGAAAGACTCACTGATGCAAATTTGACAATCAATTTATCTAAAAGTGAGTTTTGCCGTGCTTGTAAACTTTCTAGGACATATTGTGGGACATGGACAAGTTAAACCTATAGATGCTAAGGTCAAGGCTATCTCTGATTTCCTTGTGCCTGTCAGTAAAATGCAACTGATGCGATTTTTGGGTATGGCGGGCTACTATCGGAAATTTTGTTCCAATTTTTCTAATATTGCTGAACCCCTGACAAACTTGCTGAGTAAGAAAAACAAGTTTCTTTGGACTGAAAATGTCAGGAAGCTTTTGACAGGTTAAAAGCCATACTCAAAAGTGCGCCGGTTCTTACAGCTCCAAATTTCAATCTTTTAAATTATCAGTTGATGCAAGTGATGTTGGGGTTGGAGTAGTATTGATTCAAGAAGATAAAAATGGTGTTGATCACCCAGTGTGTTATTTCTCTAAGAAATTAAATAAGCACCAACGAAATTACTTAACAATCGAGAAGGAATGTTTGGCTTTAATATTGGCATTGCAGCATTTTGAAGTTTACATTAGTTTAGCCCTTTTCCGGTTGTGCATAGTGATCACAACCTCCTTATCGTGAAAACGATTGGTTATTACCAAGGTCATGTTCGGCCCACGTGTTAGCTAAATTGTAAACAGCCTTTCGTTTTTATTTCTCCAGCGTGAGAATCTGATTCTTAGATAGGGCTATTCTTGCCTACGTGTTAAATGGCATTTTGTTTTTACTGCGCTGTTCAAATTAGTGGTCACGTAACCCGTCACGTGAGCCACCATGTAATCTAAAATCGCGGCTTAAAACAGCCAGTTGGTAGTAGATTTATTCAGTCGTATCTTACACCTTGAGGGTACAAGGTGTTTATATTTTTAATGCCGGCTTGTTCTGAAGTTCATCTATTTTTGAGGATTTAATAATTTAAATTCTCTAGAAAACAACACAAGTGCTTTTCTTTATGAAAATTCTGGGAAAAAGACATTCAGTGGAAATTTATTATGGAATTCTAAACAGAACATCATAAATTGTGTTTCAACGAGGAATTGTTGCCATCAGTACAACGACCTCGTCTGACGTCATCGTCTTCTATATTGGAACGTCATCGAGATTCGAACCTGGATTCAATTAGAACTGTTTAGTGATAAGACTTATATTTTTCAATTCTAGGATTAATATTTGGATTATATTCACAAACCGTAAGTCCTATTTCATATTTTTACCTTGGTTTCAAGGGAAATAAATTATTTTGTTAAAATTTACAAAGCTTGTTGGCTTCACTCTTTTCTTTTGTTACTTTTGTACGAGCCTACACGTAACACAGTTTATAAAACAGTAATGAATAATTCATTACCAAACCTCTCTATGTTTACATATACCCACTTGGTCTACGACGCATTAGATTGTTTTGGAAACCCAACATTTCCTATATAAAATTGCATCAATTTCTTGAACTCCAATTCTAACACACATCTTGTTTACTACTTGAAAGCATGACAAAAGTCAGGTTGCGCAAACCCTGCTATCAGTCTCGGATAAAAGTCATACACACAATTTAATTAAATATAAATAACATAATATCCCCAGCTATTGCAGAACTTAGATGGACTCCTACAGTCTGGGACAAGCATTATGCATTGCTGGATACCGAGTCACATTGGTATAAAGGGTAAAGAAAGGGCAGATGAAACAGCCAAAGCTGCAGCCATGCAGTCAAACCTCTCAGAATGGAATATTCCATATACTGTCTTGTAGTATTTATTTTGCTTGGTTTTGTGGGTGTAATGACATTCTGTGCATATGTTCGGCTATACATAGTTTGTGTGTAAATGAAGAACCGAGTGTGTCGGTATCAACTATGTGAATAAGAAATATTTGACCTAAACTGCATATTTGCAAGGTTAATCTTCCTAAATTTGCATGCAATTGACTTTCGCATTTTCGAACTACGCACATTTGTAACGGGTGAACATAATCATGGGATGCATACCAGGTCAAAATGGTGCCCTCTTTCAACTGTCTCTAGCGACACGCTGGAGGGGACGCGTTAAATTATTCTACATTCTCGAGCCTGCGTGAGAATTCGAGGACAAATTGTGCGATCTTCAGTGCGAGAACTGGTGTTCTACGACTATGATGGCTGCATAGTTGGTGCTATAGCCTATTGTGAGAACGTGGCAAATTAACAGGGTCTTCCAGACATGTTGCAATTAATCTTTCTTTGAATTTCTGTGATTAATGACTAAACCAGAATCCAGGATTGGGTTAAAATAGGGTACAATCAAGGATTGGGCTATAACATGTTACAATCCAGGACTGGGCAACAATAGGTCTATATCACTTGATGCCGATCAACATTTAGAGTACTAAATCAACAAATAGCCGTTCCTACTGTAGTGGTAAGTTAGTTATTATTGGGGTTGTGCTTTTCACGTAAGACAGCTAAAACGAGATAATTCATGCTTCTCCTTTGAACATTTGCGCTAAAAGTAAAATCAACCTTGTGTATGCAGACACGGTATTATAATTTTGAGATTATATCTGAAGGCTTGCAAGAAAATCCCTGTGTCAGAAGATTTACATTTAGACATAATCGAAAGCATTTTCGAGTTTTAAGTAATGAAATCGCACAATCAGCAATTATGTTACACGTATTGACACTAATAAAACCAGTCAGTCCATCATGTTTAAGATTGGAATTGTTAAATTAATTTTATTTAGTCAAAATGATTACTTTGCTATGGACGAATACGGACTAATTTGCTCCAATATTTCTTTACATGTTATACATTGTACTATTTAAGTTTCAGAATACAATCAACTCTTTAAGATTGCAATATTGAAAATTTAAATTTACCTACTAGAAAAGTGACTTTATTGCATTACTCTCGCTCCGTTTTGCTTCAAACATTCATTAACATTTAACTTTATGTTAGCAATCCTCCAGTAATTGCATTTTTCCATTGTAATCCTCCAGTAATTGCATTTTTCCATTGTAATCCTCCAGTAATTGCATTTTTCCATTAGATGTCCATCGGTTTGCAACCTAAAGAATCCGCCTTTGTAAAATAAAATTGTTTACAGCGCAACTTGAATTCAACAGGGAATAAAAATATTGGCCGCTCGTGCATTCTCCAAAGAAATAAGGATGGGATATTTAGAACTTTATCATATTAAAATATTCACTCGCTAGCATACATTTTTCTTTGTGTGTATGTCAAAGGAATAGTTAAGGAACTTATTGCTGTGTAAATTTGATGAATTTTTCAACTTTATCATCCAGGCAATTAATTACTTTTTCCAAACTTTCTTTTTGTAATGGCAGTTACGTACGATAGGTAGACATCTACGAGAAGCGCAGGAAAATGCACAGAAACTAATACGTTTTAACTGATTTATCACCGGTGGCAATGGTGCCTTTCGTAAATTGCCTCCTTGTAAATTTTCTTAACTTAAGCCTATAGTTTGACTTATTGTTTGCTAATCAAAGATGAAGATACATTTGTGAATTAGGTGTTTCTGGCGTGTGTTGTACTTGAAACTGAGGCATGTACTTCTCCGATAATTACTTCACAATATGTAGACAGTGAAATACCTATAGTCTGCTCGGGAGAAAAGCTAGCCATCAATAAGAGTAGACATATATGTTCAAGGGAAGAAAAATATCAAAAAAATCTGCCAGGATGGCAACTATTTTGAATTGCATCAAACTGTTTAGTAAGCAATGGTTTGCAGAATTATCACCTAGTAAAAGGGCTTGTGTTTGCACCGTAAGCATCACATGGTGTCAAAACTCATCTTCGGACATGAAAAATACAGGTATACATTTTGGACTGGGGTGCATAGACTTTTCCCATGAACTGTTATTGACTTCACTTGACAAGAAAATGCTATTCTTATGGATTTTTTAATATAACGATCCAAAAATATGGACATTGTTATACTTCACATGTCTATTTTATCTTTTTCATAATTATTTTTATATAAGGCCGTTTTGATACGGAAATAATTTGTGCATAAAAACTGTCCCTTGCACCCAATTGCTCAGATTTGTACCAGGTTGCCATCAATTTATTTATCTGGGATAAAATCTTAATATATAGGACATTGGGACATAGATGGCGTCTATATGATGGTAAAATTAGGTTAAGAAGCAGCGGGGATGGGGTGAACCCTACAAGTTTTGGAGCAAGTTATTTTTTAAAATAAGGCTTCCTACGAAAATGAAAATACACGGTCATCAAAGCCTCTAACCGACCGAGATCTTTCTCTAACTGGGTAATTTTATATTTTTGTGTTCTCATTTACCTACCAGTTTGTGTATCGCGAGCTGTCCCTTACCTGTATATATTTTCCCACGCTATTAGCTGATCAGGTTAAGTGCGGTGTTATGATTGTCAAGAGGGGCGACAACTCCTGCGGCCTTAATGAATATGTGGATATCGACTCCGCTAAATACAACCAGAAGATTGCAGTTATCTCTGATCACTTTAGGTATTTTGGTAATTAAATCATTATTATATCAATAATAACAGTAACCATGGAATCTCACACATCTAAACTAGCTCGGCAGCGACTCGAGGCAATTAAGAAATATCCCCCGTCCGTTATTCTATCAAGAAACAACTACAAGCGCGTCAGGAGTCTCAGGTGGAATTTACAGAAGTTAAAGAACAGTTATTTAAACCGGTTACAAAGGCTACCAAAGGTCTTCTTCCCACTTTAGAGCAAACCGCTGAAGCAACTGGAAAAATCGCGAAAAGAACTAAACCAACAAAAAAGATTTTAAGAGAACTTCCAGGTGAAATAGCTGCAACCCAATCAATGCTAGAAATACTTGAAGGTATTGACCATGCTCGTGCTGAAATAGGTGATATAAAGGATCGTATACCAGAACCAGAATCAGAACCAGAACAAGCAAGAGAGAAAACTGATCCGATTGATAAATTTACCGAAGACAGTATTAAACACATCAAAAAACTTACCAGCGAGAGAGATTTATCTTTGTTTGCCACGGAAAGTTTTAATTCCCCCAAAAAAATTTGAAATCCGAGTACCATGATCATTCTGTAGGCCGTGAAGTCTGGTACGAATGGATATTTCGCATACACTACGGAGCTGATCAGGCCTGAAATGATGATACAAGATATGTTAAATTTATCAATGTAATAGATAACTATTTTTCGTGGTTGCCATTTAGCACGTAGCTAGAATAGCCCTATCTAAGAATCAGATTCTCACGCTGGAAATGAATTTAAAAATAAAACTGTTTACAACAGAGCTAACACGTAGGCTGAATATGACCTTGATAATAGCCAATCGTTTTCACTCGATGTTTACAAAATCTATGACCCAAAGTGCTAAAAATAGTGCTTAAGTCATACTTTTACGTTCTAATCAGACTGATATTTTTTCAAAAATATCAAATCCCGTGAAAATAATCATTACAATAAAATGTAATGAAACCATAAAAAACAAAACAAAAAAAACAACAAACAAACAAGAATTTAAAAACTAACACACAAGTAATTAAATTACATATACGTAACAACTGTCTGTGGAATCATTACAGTTATGTTCAGGTATCATTTAACTTGAATTATTTTTTATTGGAATTCCAAAGCGATCATTGACTTTTTGGACTAAAACACTACTTTGGGGTTATTCATAATACATTTAAACACATTCTGGATTGTATCATTGTGCTACATCAGCACACTTAAGACTATTGTAATTCATTCGGAACATTCTATACTTGTGACAGGACATTTATGGTTATTTGATATGTAATGCCATACTGTGTGTCTAAATTTTCGCTTTCTAACTTAGAGAAATAAAATTATTTGTTGATTTTGCTAAACTTGTTGCTTTTGTTTCTTTCAGTTACACAGCTTAACTCATAGAGTTGAAACACTTAAGAAGTCAGATTATAGATTCTGAAAGGTTTTTAATATGGACTGTTCAACGCTGGTAATCAAACTAGTAATCGCAGAGAACACGAGACTTTATCCACACCTGAAATACCAATGGTTCGAATCTGGATGACCCTATCACAAAGGGAAACGATGATGAAACAGTATGGACCAATAAGGCGAACTGCATCCAACTACATCCGTTTTGAGCGTTTGTTGAAGAAAGAGATTGAAAAATCCACCAACACCACCGCTATCACTAAAAATAATGGTACTCCCATTGAGGTGACAAACAAGCAAATGTCTTTCAGATCTTCCTTGAAGCAGCCTCATATATGTCACCTGCGCGACCGAAAGAACTTGAACTAGACCAATCAACGAGTACCATTCAAACTACTCAGCCCACAGGAAAGCATCCTGACCCAGTCACCGATAATACTACAGCTGTAAACACCGTCTAGGACTGCGCAAATATATTTCCCTAGAGTACAAAGTGAAAAATGTAATAAGAACTTACGGGATTGCAAACTAAATCCCAAATAATCCAAGAATTTTGAACACAAGTCCTGATGATTAAAGTTCTGAACAAACTTTAGAAGTATTCTAAAATAAATCCAACTCTGGAGGTGTTGATCTGCCTGTAATGCCCTGTCTCGCAGCAATATGCTAAAAATCTTTTGTTGCATCACAATAATACAACCCAAGAACATATCTTTTTTGAAATTTTACTACAAATCCCAGCCTCTGTTTCCAGCAATGTTACTTTCGAGCACTTTTTATTTACAGAGAATAAAACTTGAATTAATTAATTTTAATAAACATATTCCAGACCAGATGCAATACTGGACACAACAATAATACAACTGATTCTGCTCAGACCATATAATACGAATAAATAATTTTCCAATAACAAGATTTTGTACTCCTCTACCACTACCTGTGCCAGACTGAGATTTGGAAGAGCTCGTATCAGACTGAAAGAGCTTATTACCAAAAGACTGTTGAATGGAAGACTTACTGACAAAAGACTCTTTATGAGCTAAGGAATACTCGTCAGTTGTACCAGCAGCATTTTTTAAGTTTCGACCTTGTGCTCATCAAGGTGAATCTTAACGACACTATGGAAGCAATACTTGAACTCTTCAACTAATACGAGTTGTCCGAGATTTTCGTAATATTAGCCAACTTTCTTGGCAACCACCATCTATCAGATTCCTCTTCTTCTCTTACAATTTCGACATGGATTTGTCCAGTTGCTTTCTTAAACTTTGGTCGATAAGCCTCAGCTACCAATCCTAACCCTTCAAGATATATTCTTTAACCAGATCATAATAAGCACAGTGATGTACTGACAAAGAAGTGTAGATTCTCGAGCTTTTCCACAAGATGAACTTTGAAATAACAGAGATCAATGCTCCCTTGACCATTTCAAATTCTCAGCATTTTTAAAATTTGGAAAATATTTATCTATTTCTTTTTCTTTAAAATGGGGTACTAACCTAATATCTTTGTAACATCGAAACCTGAACTAATGTGTAAATTGGGAATGTGCTCTTACTTGCCGGCTCTAATTTTTTTAAATCTAAACTGAAATTCCCTGTCCTCCATTCTTTTCCTCTATGCATCTGCATTTGTCTTTCTCTCTTTCCTGTTTCTGCAACTCATTTGCTTCTACCTCGTTCCTCTTTTTCTAATTGCGTTCGCCTGTCTTCTCTTTCTTTCGCTCTCTTTCTTTCCTCTTTTTTCTAATTGCAATTGCTTCTCATCTTTCTCTTTCTGACGCTTAGGGTTTCTTAACTCCCTTTCATGCTTGTATTTTAATTTCATTTCCATAACGTGCATGTTAGAGCCAGATGGAACTAATCAAACCCAAAGTACTTTTATTCAAAATATTCTTTTCTACCAAATACTGTACCAAAATATGTTTAATTTCTTGCTTTGTTGAAAAAGCCTTTGCCTCAGAAAGATCATTTTTTCTTGCATGCTGGAGCAATTTATCCTTTTTCACGGACTACAATTGTTTCTGACAAGTGTTTAAAGAAAAATGTTCTCCACTTAAGATGATGTTGTAAAAAGCTTGTTGGTTTGGCTAAACCTTTATGTGTAAAAATACCTGGGAAAGTGAATATAAATTTCAGATCAAAATTTTCTGGAATATTTTACAGAAGTGCTTGTCCCAAGGAGGAGCCTCCCACTTTTCTATTATGAATCAATGGTCTTAAAATAAGTATAGAAAAGATTGAAAACAACAAGTTTTGTAAAATTTAGCAAAAAATTGGTTTCCCTAAAATAACAAAAAAAAAAATGTAATATTAACTTACGCTATTACGAATTAAATCCCAAACAATTCTAGAATTTCAAAAGAATCGTAATGGATGAATTTTTGAATAAACGTTAGTGGTATTCCAAACTTTTCTAATGCTGAAAGTGCATGTCTCTCTCCAAGAATATTATAGATCACTTTTGTATTTCCAGAGAAGAATAATTTGAATTAGATAATTTCAGCCCAAATAAAAGACTGAACACACCAATGATTAAAGATCTTACAGCACGAGTAAATAATTTTCCCCACTATATAAGATGATAAAGTCTTCTACTTGACAGAGATCACAATTAATATTTTCTAAAAATACTTACCTAATGGAACATTTCCTTTTAGAAGACTCCAAATATTTATAAAATAAAATCTTTACTAAAATTACAATATAGATGTGGTAAACACAATGTCCTCACTCAGACCAAGATAAATGTTTTCTTCTTTTGATCATGATCCTAATATTAAAACCATACTCTCAGAGAAAATATTAACAATGTATTAATCCTTTACATAAACAATGTATTAATCCTTTACATAAACAATGTATTAATCCTTTACATCAATGATTTTTATCAGGTACACAATGAACTTGATTTTGGACAAGGTCAACTACAAGATACAATTTTACGTACCCCACGGCATATAACAAAAAAAAACCAAACTAACAAACAATGCATATAAATATATCTAACACTTCCTCCTTCCAATTTTGGACCTTTGGCAGTTCTTGTTGAAGTTGAATATTCCTTAGCTCTATTTCCATGGGGTTTTAAAAAAAAATTAATTATGTTACTTTCAATTCAGATCCAGATAGATTTACTAATTAAACGCAAAGTATTTGTATCAAATATTTGCTTTTCCACCAAATAATGAACAAAATATATTTTAATTCTTGTTTTACTAAAGATGCTTTTACTTCCCAAATAAAATAGTGTTTGGCAAGCAACAGGAACTAGTCCTTTTGAATGCCTATAACCCTTCTGGTTTAGGAGTTGAAATAAATTTGTCCACATTAGATAACATTCTGATACCTTGTTGGTTTTGCTATGTGAAATCAATAGCATGGATTAAGAAAATTCCGAAACAAAATGAATCTAATTTGTCTAAAATATTTTTTAGAAATTCATATCTCGGACGCACCCCAACTTTTGTTACGTCTGGTCCTATCCTAAGTAACGGAGAAAAGCAAACGCAAAACATTTTGTAAAACTTTACAAATAATGTAAATCTCAAAGTTATAAAATAACACCTTAAGAGAAACTTGCATTAATCTCAATTAAATCCAACATTATTTTTAACAGTTCTATAGAATTCCAAAAGAATCAATCGTCCCGAACAAAGTCCAGATACTTGAATTTGCCAATTTGCCAACAGGTTTGATAAATCACAACGCCATTCTACAGATCTCGTTTGAATAAAGTTACAATAATCCCAGAATAATCTAGAGTCCAGAGCCAATGAGTACTTTGTAATTCTAATGAATAATGCAAACAAATGTTTCAACCCAAATTATACCGAAACACAACATTAAATATATATGCAGACTGATGTTAAAAAAGAACATAGAAAATAACAATAAATTAATTGTTAACCAATACGTACTGTTACGTGTCTAGGCTCGTACAAAAGTAACAAGAAAAGAGTGAAGACATCAAGCTTTGTAAAATTTAACAAATAATTTATTTTCCTAGATAAACAAGGTAAAAAATAAGAAAAAAGGACTTGCGGTTTATGAATAAAATCCAAAATTAATCCAACATTTAAACAACATAAGTCCTATCAATAAAAAGTCCTAAGTGAATCACAGTTCGAATCCCGATGAAATTCCAAGATGGAAGGCGATGACGTCTTCGATGGTCTGCTTTGTCCTGATGTGGCAACAGTTCTTTGTAGAATCACAAAGAATAATATTCCAGTTCAGAATTCCGAATAATTTTCAGCAAATATCTTTATCCAAGAATTCTGATCAGCACTAGTATTCTCCAGGGAAAATAAATTACTCTAAATTGAATTAAATAAAAATTCAACTCAAACTGGTCACAACAAATTACCTTTGAGCATCAAAGGTTTAAAGCACAACTGGCTATTTCCCCTTATAACTATGAGTTATAAGACTATTGAATTGAATTTCTAATAGAAAATCAAATCCAGTAGATAAAATTATCATCACAATGACATGTAATGGAATAAAATTTAAAATATATAAAACTAACAAAGAAGTAATTAAATTACATACACATAACACTTTCCCCATAAAGAAAAAGAAAGATTTATATAATAAAGCTTTCATTTTGCCATATGTTAATTATATGAGGTAAAAAAAAGCATAAGAATTCTTATGAATTATACAAAGTATACATGAAATAATTTTTCTATACACGGGAAAGTGCATCTGCTACTAAACTCGCTTTTCCCTTGATGTGCCTGATGTCAATGTTATATCTCTGTAACAACAAACTCCACCTTAATAATCTCTGATATTTGTTTTTCATCTTGTCGATGAAAGTAAGGGGGTTGTAATCACTAAAAACAATAATCTGAGAGGCAGCTGACTTAATGTAAACTTCAAAATGTTGTAATACAATATCAAAGCTAACATTCCTTCTAGATTGTTGAATAAAATTTTGGTGCTTATTTATTTTCTTAGAAAAATAGCACACTGGATGATCAACACCATTTCCATCTTCTTGAATCAACACTGCTCCAACCCCAACATCACTTGCATCAACAGATCGTTTAAATGAACGAAATTTGAAGCTGTAAGAACTGGTGTACTATTAAGTCTGGCCTTTAACGTATCACAAGCCTCCTGACATATTTCAGCCCAAAGAAACTTGTTTTCTTGCTCAGTAAATTTGTCAGTGGCTCAACAATATTAAACTAATGGGAACAAAATTTCCGATAGTATCCAGCCATACCCAAAAATCACATGAGTTGCATTTTACTGACAGGCACAGGGAAATCAGAGATAGCCTTGACCTTAGCATCTATAAGTTTAACTTGTCCATGTCCCACAATATGTCGTAGAAATGTTACACAAACACAGCAAAACTCACTTTTGGATAAATTGATAGTCAAACTTGCATCAGTGAGTCTGTCAAAGAATCTCCGAATAGTTGCTAGATTTTCTTTCAAGCTGTCGTTGTAGATGATAACATCATTGACGTAAGCACCACAATTATCTAGACCTGAGGTAGTCATATTCATCAAACGTTGGAAGGTACTTGGCGAACCATTCATCTAAAATGGCATCACTTTATATTGATAAAGTCCATTTGGAGTCACAAATGCCGAAATTTCCTTTGCCCTTTCCGTTAGTGGAATTTGCCAAAATCCTTTTAGAAGGTCAGATTTGGTGACATACTTGGCATTTCCAATTTTATCAATGCAGGAATCGATTCTTGGTAATGGAAATGAATCTGTTTTAGTCACACTATTCACCTCCTATAACAGTGCACATACGGAAAGTTTTATCTGGTTTCGGAAAAAGTAAACATGGTGAACTCCAGTCACTTTTACTGGGCTCTATGAAATCATTCTCCAGCAAATATTGAATTTCTTTTTTCAAGTATTCCTGTTTAGGAGGGTTCATCTTGTATGGGTGTTGTTTCACAGGTTTGGAATTTACAATTTCAACGTCATGCAAAATTTTGTTTGTTCTCGTAGGAACATCTGGAAAGATGTGCTCATATTCAAATAATAATTCTTTAAGTTCATTCCTTTCATGTTGTTGCAAATCTGAACATTTCTGGTCCAGATTATTCATAATTTCTGAATTCCGAAGATTTGTCACTCCAAAATCAATAGAGTCCGATTGAATTAGTTCACTTAAATAATCAGTGAGTGGGACAATTTCGTCATTTAAAAGGCTATCTCTCACAATATACTCCTTTAACACGTTAATGTGGCAAAGTTGTTTTTGTTCTCGCCTCTCAGGAGTATTTATGATGTAATTTAAATCATTTGCTTTCTTTTCAACCTTGTACGTACCATAATATTTGGCCTGAAGAGGACTTTGTGGAATGGGCAAGAGAGCCAGAACTCAATCACCAGGCTGAAAATTCCTTTCCTTTGAGTTTTTATCATACCTTAATTTCATTTTTGACTGAGTCGAGTGCAGATTCGCTCTTGCAACCTCACAAACCTTTGACAACTTATGCTAAAAATTGGAAACATAATCGAGAAGATTAAGTTCAGTATCTTCATTACAAAGAAGTTTCTCTTTCAACAACTTCAATGGTCCACGCACAGTGTGTCCAAAAACTAGTTAAAAGGGACTGACTCCTAAAGAATCTTGAACTGACTCCTAACACCAAACAATAGTAAATTAATGTCTTCATCCCAATCTTTAACCGTATCAAAATAATATTATCGAATCATATTTTTCAAAGTCTGATGAAATCTTTCTAAATCCCCTTGGCTGTCAGGTTGATGAGCAGAAGATTTGAATTGTTGAATGCCTAATTCATACATAACTTGCTGGAAAATTCCAGACATAAAATTTGACCCTTGATCAGATTGGACAGATTTGGGAAGGCAAAACTGAGTAAAAAAAAAAAAACTTTATCAAAGGTTTTACTATTGTTTTAGTTTTTACATTCCTCAAAGGAATTGCATCTGGGAATCTTGTTGACACACACATAATGGTCAACAACTATTGATTGCCTGACTTGGTCTTAGGTAAGGGACCAACACAATCTACCATTATTCTGCTAAATGGTTCGCCAAATGCAGGAATAGGTTGCAGATGAGCCTTAGGTATCTTCTGAGTGGGTTTTCCTAACATTTCACAAGTATGACAAGATCTGCAGTATTTACAAACATCACTTTTGATTTTTGGCAAATAGAAGTGATTCAAGGTCTTGTGATAGGTCTTATTAATCCCTAAATGACCAGCCAAAGGAGTTTCATCGGCCAGACTAAGTACTTCCTGTCTGTAAGACTTTGGAACTCTAATTTGATAAGTCACTGACCACTCGTCACCAGCAGGTACCTCGGGAGGTCTCCATTTTCTCATAAGAATTCCATTTTTAATGAAATAACAGACAGGTACTTCAGTGGCTTCATTTTTACGAATGGCTCTTTGAAACAAACAGGAGATCTCGGGATCTTTTTTCCTCTTCGACGACAAGTAATTGTCGTTTGTCACCCTGATTAGAAAAAAGAGAATGAGTAGTTAAAAGAGGAACACTGTGATCAATACCTTTTGATTGATCCAAAAAAGAGTGAAAGTGACCTCATCAAAAACCTGACCAATACATGTGTCAGCTAAAGGAATACTTTCCTTCTCGAAATTATTCTCAAGAGCTTTCTTTGCCATAGCTCTGGTAACTGCACAAGCTGGGTATAAATCAGGGAATTCTTTTTCAATACGATCAACTTTCTGATCCAAACAAGGCTTGTCAGTTTCAAGTGGATTAATCACAACCTTATCTCCAGCTAGGTCGTTGCCTAGTAATAAAGAAATACCCTCAACCGGTAAAGTATACACTATTCCGACTGTCACGGGTCCTGAAACTAAGTCTGGTGACAAATTTACACTATGGAGAGGAACATTAACAAAGCCGCACTCTACTCCCTGAATAAGAACACTCTCACTAGAAGAAGACTTCTCAGAAAAAGGCAAAGTACCTGATAATAAAAGACTCTGAGAAGCTCCTGTGTCCCTTAAAATTTTAATAGGTATAGAATTTGCCAAATCACTCAAAAGTGATATAGAACCCTTCGACATGAATGGTTCATAATTCTCCATAATGAAATCACTCTGGGGTGTATTAAACCCATCATATGTATTGCTTTTAATGCATGACCGTGACCTTGAATTTTTAGAAATAAGGGCATTTGGGATAGGTCTGTCTTGATTCTAATGCTTATATTTCAATTTGAAGCAATCAAAAATAACGTGTTCTTTCTTCTTGCAATAGGTACACGTAGGAAGAGACAAGGATATTTGATTAAGCTTATCTGAAGCTTGATTTTTTAAAAGTTGTGCCAGATTGAATTTTAGAAGGGCTCGTATTAGGCTGAAATGCCATCTTACCAGAAGACTGCTGAGTGGAAGACTTGCCTAAAAAAGGAACTTTATGAGTTAAGAAATACTCGTCAGCAGCAGGAGCAGCATTTTCCAAGGTTTCGATCTAATGCTCGTCACGATAAGTTTTAATGTCACTATGGACACAGTTCTTGAACTCTTCAAGTAATACAAGTTGTTTGAGACTGTCATAATCTTGATCAACTTTCTTGGCTAAGCACCATCTCTCAAATAACTGCTCTTTTTCTCTTGTAAATTCGACATGAGTTTGTCCAGCTTCGTTGTTTATTGTTCCTGAATTTTTGCCGATAAGGCTCAGGGACTAACTCATAACCCATTAAGATGCATTCCTTAACCAGATCATATTCGGCACATTGCTGTAGTGACAGTAAAAGGTAAATATCACGAGCTTTACCAGTAAGTACACATTGAATGGTAAATATCACTAACTTTACCAATAAGTACACATTGTAATAACTGAGTTCAATGCTCCCTTGACCATCTCAAATTTTCAGCAACTTTTTCTAAACGAAGAAAATATTTGTCTACTTCTTTTTCTCTGAAATGGGCTACTAGCCTAAAATTCTTAGTAATATCAAAACTTGAATTTGTATGTGAAGTGGGAATGTTCTTTTCACTTGCCAGCTCTATTTCTTTTATTCCAAATTGATATTCCCTCTCTTCCATCTCTCTCTGCATTTGCATTGCATCTCTCTCTCCTCTTTCTCCGATTGTAATTGCATTTGCATGTTTCTCTTATTTCTGTAAATGCAATTGTTCTTTCTGTAACTGCATTTGCTCTTTTTGTAACTGCATTTGTCTATCTTTCTCTCTTTCTTCCTTATCTAACTGCATTTGCATTTGTTTTTGTCTCTCCTCTTTCTCAAATTGCAACTGCATTTGTTTCTCTTCTTTCTGAAGTTCAAGCTTCCTTAACTCTAATTCCATCTTGTATTTTAATTTTAATTCCTTTACTTTTATGTCAGAGTCTGATACAGACTTACTGATCGAAACCAAAAGACTTTTATCCAAAACACTCTTTTCTACCAAATACTGGATCAAAATTTTTTATTTCTTGTTTCGTTAAAGAAGCTTTTGCCTCAGAAAGATCATATTTTTGGCACGTTCAAGCAATTCATCTTTTTACAAACAATGACGTCTTCGATGGTCTGCTTTGTCCTGATGTGTCAAAAGTTCTTTGTTGAATCACAACGGATAATATTCCAGTTCGGAATTCCGAATAATTTTCAGTAAATGTCTTTGTCCAAGAATTCTGATCAGCACTGGTATTTTCCAGGGAAAATAAATTACTCTAAATTGAATTAAATAAAAATTCAACTCAGACTGGTCACAACTAAACACCTTTGAGCTTCAAAGATTTAAAGCACAACAGGCTATTTCCCCTTATAACTATGAGTTATAAGACTATCTAAAACGCAAAACAAATTCCCGAATGGGGGTCAAAATTTAATTTTTCCAGAGCGACATAGAAACATGACATGCCTATTATCATGTACGCTAGTATGGCCTTAGCTAAAATCAATGATTTTTACTCTGAGAATGACATAATTAAAAAAGTTGTTTACGCAAAACTGACACTGGTTCCGAATCTAGGTCAGCAAAAGATACAATATTTCTGTTACTGGCTGTTTATCAGGTCAAACAAAACTGAATTGAATTTCTAAAAGAAAATCAAATCCAGTAGATAAAATTATCATTACAATAACATGTAATTGAATAAAATTTATAACATTTAAAACTAGCAAACAAGTAATTAAATTACATATACATAACAGTACTTATATTCACCCATACGGCTGTACATCTCAGTATTTTCTATTGATACGTGGCTGATGTCACAATATTCCACGTAACAATAGAGTCCACCTGACTGAAGCATCCAATGGGAAATCACTCCAAATTTGTAAACACTTGCATTATTACGATTCATTTTAAGAGTTGTCAACACCTATATATATATATATATATATATATATATATATATATATATATATATATATATATATATATATATATATATATATATATATATATATGGTTGTTGTATATCCTTGCAATACAAGTACGCAACCAAAAAGGCACCAAAAGTATAAAGACACAAGATAAATATACATAATCATCAAGAAGGAGTGCCCGGCTTTAGGTTTGGCTTTGCAACCCTTTGAAGTCTATATTAATTCAGTTCCTCCGATTATTTTATTAAGTGATCACAGCCCACTTACTTTTGAATACAAAATGAAAAATAAAATCAGATAATGTTAACGTGGAGTTTTATGTTGCAAAATTTCCATATCGACATTACTACATCTGTGTAATAGATAATTTGATTGCAGATGCAATTTCACGTGCATAGAAGTGCTATATTGCTTTATTTTGCATTGTGACGACTCTGTAGTCTTAAACTACGTAACAGAAAGGAACGAAAACTAACAGGTTTTGTACCATTCAACAACAATTTATTTGCTTAGAATGCAATGTGAAACATTTTTAAATAACTTACGGTAGTGCGAGTTAGATCCCAAAATAGCCCTAAAGTTATATCACAAGTTCAAATGTATCGAGTTCCCAATGAATTCTAGTTGTCTACCGAATGAATTGCGATTTTGAATATGCTGATGTGCCAACAACCTGGAATAGCGTTTATGTGCTAACAGTCTCAATGTATTTCATTGATATAATCCAAAATGTCTTTTAATGAATTCACAATAATTCAAGATAATGATGTAATCCAAATAGTATTAATGAGCACTTTGTAATTCCATTAAATATTTTAAATAAATAAAACCTCTCAGATAAGAACTGAACACAACAATAAGACTGATTCCACTTAGGATGTTAAGGCAGAATATATAATTCTAAAGTAAACAATATTTATACAAAACTAGGAATACATACCTTTGCGTAGCATAATAGGTTTTGACTCCTTAGCTTTCGACCTTATCACAAGGCCTTCATCAGAGGAATGACCTTTGGACTGGAGTCACGTGATCAACTAAACCTTGGCCACGGCACAAAACCCTCCTCCACATCGGAGGAAGTTCCAACCCGGAATCGCGGTTCAACACTGGCTTCTCCACCATGATTTCAATAGCTTCTCTTATTTTTCTCTTCAGGGTGTTGTTCTCTGTACCGAGTATTCTGATGTTATCCCAAGAAATGGTATGCTCTGATCCTCTGCAATGTTCACCAACTGCTGTCAGAGACTCACTGTTGATATACAAGTGGTATTTAACTCTTGTTTCAAGCCTCCTGGCGGTTTCCCCAAAGTAGCCTTTTCCACAATTATCACACTGAAGTTTATAGATTGCTGAGCACTTCTTATTCCAAGGAGTTTGGTCTTTTGGATGTATCAAGATTGGGCGGATGGTGTTACAGGGTTTGTGGATCACATTGACTCCATGCTTTCGAAAGATTTTTTTTAATCTTTCGGAGAGTCCGACTATGTATGGTAAAGGAACAGTTTGACATTTCTCTCCTTTCTCGTTCAGATGTTCCTCCCTTTTCCGTTCTTTTTCAGTAAACACCAACATCCAGTCTTTGCAACGATTGTCCCTCAAAACATTCTTAATATGATCGACCTACAACATTCGGTCCTCCTCAGCACTGACAGTGCTGTTCAGCCGAATGCAACAGAGTTCTCATCTCTGATCTCTTGTGTTCAAACGAAGTGGTTGGAGTTGATGTTCAGATACCGGACTGACAGGTTTGCAGTAAATGGGAGCTTTTGTACCCCCATCTTCTAACATGCGAACACAAGGAGGCAACTTCTCATCCTCTTCCAATTCATAAGTGAACTGGATCTTTTCATCAATGGAATTGAGATGCTCTGTAAATTCTTCAATATTGTTTTCTTGCGTTATGGTGAAAGTGTCAGCCGCATAACGAAACCATGCATCCGGAGGATGAGCAGTAATGGAAATAGCATTGAGTTCAGAATATTCCATATACAAATTTGCCACAATAGGGGACACCGGTGACCCCATTACAGCCCGGAACTTCTGTTGATAAATGCTTCCTAATAGACAAAAAAGGTAGTACTCAACAGAGTAATTTTTTTCTTTTAACACCAAAGTAGTGCCTTTGTTCGACTGTGTGTCTTTCAAGAATCTACTTTTGGACGACCAACAAGGCCGTGTCAATAGCTCTGCTGTTAAAAAGGGAGTTCATATCATATAATGCTAAGTTTCTCACTGGAGTGATTTCCAAATCTTTAATTTTCTGGACAAAAGTTGCACTGTTGAGATATACCATGATCAACTAAAGAACCCAACACTTATGCTAGGTATTTCGATGCGGGATAGGTAATCGAACTCACCACCGATATAGTAGGGCGCAAGGAGGGAGTTCATCTAATGTACTTTGGGGAGTCCATAAAACTTTTGTAGCTCCCCACTAGTTGGATAGATACTGTTGTACAGATAATTATTAAACTTATTTTTCTCCGATGTCTTTAGAGTATCAACGAACTTACTTTTGTATTTGCTACTGAGATCTATTTTCAACTTGAAATATGTCTTCTCATCCTTCAGAACTATCCAAACGTTTTCGTTGTAGTCCCTTCTATTAATAATCATGGTTGCTCTACCTTTGTCAGCTGGGAGTATCGGGATTGAATCACCTCTATTTTTAGACTCATGAGTGTTTCCCTTTCTTGGTATGTTACGACTCTATGGTCACATACTTAAGTAAAAGAAAAGAAGCAAAACCAACAATTTTTGTATAACTTGGCAAACAATTTAATTACCATAATTATAACTCAAAATTTGACAGGAACTTGTAGATATATTAGGTGAATCCAAGCTAATCATCTTAAAAGTCTGTGGAAGTCCTAAATCAACGAAGAGTTCCTTATAAATTTCAAAAGCGCAAGTGTACTGGTCCTATAAGAATAGAGACGTTGTCAGGATGGCGTGTCTCCAGAATTCCGTCGAATAATTTATAACAGTTTCAGAATATTATAGTCCAAATAATGAGTACTTTCTGTTTCCACTGAACAGTCCAAACAAACGTTTTGTTCCTCTCGAATAATATATAAGCACAACATAAAACAAGTCAGCAGACTTACAACAGAAAAAACAAGAAATGTGAATGACTCCAAAATTCGGAATCAACCTGCTCGTTTAATTTTCTCCTTATATATATATATATCGTACATTGCGTCTGTATTTCGCAATAGACCCCACGTGACAGAATACACTACTCATTTTGCGTCAATTTGGCCTATTCGTGTGACGTATCCCAACCAATCGTAAGTTAGATAATTGTTCTAGAAACGTCGTAACCTATCAACCACTGAGAAATTAAGCAAAAGGCACCATTGAAGACCTATTATTAAGATTATTATTACTAATTGCCAACACATACGTAAGCATCTATTTATAGATCCTATATAACTGATACGATCTTAAGATACTCAGGTCACGTAGACAAACCTAGCTAAAGATATTATGTACAGTTTGCAGCCATGAATACAAATTATAAAAATTAAATAAAATAATGTACCAGGAGTTACAAAAAATATAGGTATACATAACAGATAGCTGATATTCTGTTGTGAGCGGTTGGGGTTTTTGTCCGGGGGGGGGGGGGTCTCGGCTTGGTTTGGTTTCTCTGAGATCTAGGTTGTGACTACTTCACTTTTCAGGCTCTAAACGTCTTCAGGATTGGATATATGATATCCAGCCTAATTTTACAAAGATATATATAGCTTATCTTAAAGACTTTATTTTAGTTTCATTTTCAGTGGCTATATGTATTTTTCGCAGGGATAATAAACTTATCAAGCTTTGTAGTGGTATTCATTTCACTGGTGTCATTAGTGTTAAGTATTCGCTGCTGGTCGTAGGATTTGTTAACGGACGGCAACGGTACGTTATAAACCTAAATAATACAGAGTGAATACTTATTATGCAAGACTAGGGGTGACTACAAACGAGACAAATACAATGTCTGCCATTTCATAATTTTAACACAATAAAATAAAAATGATGTCTAACCAGACTCGAAGCTTAGAAGCGTTATAATGCCTTGCAATTATGACTATTGCCTGCTTTCACTCTTCACATGGAAGCGTGGATTGACTCAAGATGTTGTCTATCCAAAGTCGAGAATAGGAATGCTGGAAGCTTTGGTTAGTTTGGCGGAGAATCGATGTTAGCCCTCCTTCATGCACTGTTTTCGATCGATCGCTCAATTATTCACTCCTAACAAACACGCACATTGGTTAGTACCATGTACCTGGCATCACGAAAGTCAGTAAACGTAAACATTGGAACAGACTATAGGTGAGCTCAATATAGTTCGCCAAAGTATAATTTGGTGAAGTTTTGCATCCACCAGCAACATATTGGTGCATGTCACCGGACCCGGGTCTTACACACACACACACACACACACACACACACACACACACACACACACACACACACACTCGCGCACGAACGTACACATACACACTGCTTCGTATGCTCCCTGCGTTGCACTCCGCTATAGAACACGCGGTACTAATTGTATCCAAAAATGGGAACAAGCTTGGACATGGGTGAACATACAATAGAGTATATATGGGTTTGGCTGGAGATAATAGAATCTCTGTAGGAAAAAGGATCTTTTGAGAGCTTATCCTAGTAGTAAATGAAAAAATAAACATTGTTTTATTGATGGAATTTCGGTCCTTTAATAGTTTTGAGCTTGGAACACTCATTACTGAAATTAATACCCGATTCTTTGGTGCGGAAATTGAAAGCACATGTTTCCAACACATGTAGGTCCAGAAAATACCGCGGCTCATTTTCTATTCTCTGCTGTCATTCAGTTTTCATCGACACTGATAAACACAGGTTTGATCATGAGCACTCAGAAATTTAAAGTTGTTGAATTTTTAATATGATGGTGTTTGCATAAATATACTATGGGAACTGAACCGTGCGTCCTATACGAAGTCAGGCTAATACCGATGCCATATTGTCACGTGATCAAAACAAATTGCCACAGACGAAGAGGTAATCTAACTGCGGGAAAGTTGTGCCTTTAATATTCTGTTTGTTAGTGACACAGTGCGAACTGTACTAATACTTTCGATTTGAACCAAGTCAGTCATTATCTTGTGTTCAAACTGAACCTGCAAATCGGCGACGTAAATATATTTACAAATATTTTTACAATGAGGCGAAGACGAAGTATTGGGATACACACAACGATATATTTTTAATATAGCACATTTCCACAACGTCATCTCAAAAATTCCTTTTCCAATCGTGTCCTTCATAAACTTTACGTCGAAATTGATGAGGTTATGTACGAGAGCATTAATTTTGCCAATGATTAAGATGAAGGTATCACACCCCCACACCCCCACACCTCCACACCCCCACACCTCCACACCCCCACACCCCCACACCTCCACACCCCCACACCCCCACACCCCCACACCCCCACACCCCCACACCTCCACACCCCCACACCTCCACACCTCCACACCCCCACACCCCACCCCTTTTTATGGGGGGGGGCGGAAAGTAACGATTGTGTTGCAAAACTTGCACATTTCACCCTGTGTTATTTAAATTATTTTAGTTGCAGTGAATTTCTTGATCACAAAACAATGGTAAAAGTTGCTGCCACATTTAGATATTTGTTCTTTCATATGTGTACACATGGATGTAAATTCAAATATGCATTACATTTGAATATAACACCGCTCCAGTTGCCTATTGGTTAGAGCGTCCAACTAGGATGCGGGAGGTCGCGGGTTCAAACCCCAGCCGAGTCATACCAATAACTTTAAAAAATGGTACTAACAGCTGCCTCGCCTGGCGCTCAGCATTAAGAGGTTAGTGTTAGGACTAATCGGCCTGGTGTCAGGATAATGTGACTGGGTGGGACATCATGCCACATGTCTGCGGCGTGATGCCCCAGTGCTAGACATCACTATAAACTGTCACACTGCAGACATCGTAGCGATATGACTGAAACATTTTTAAAGCTACCTTAAAAATCTAAATCTCACACACACACACACACACACACACACACACACACACACACACACGCACATCTGCATATAACTTTATGTATTTAGTTAAGCAGAACATGACAATTCCAGATGACAAAGAGAAACTAGGAAAGTCACATATGCTAGTGTTACATTTGATACATTTACATTTAAATCATAGCAACTCAAGAGTTACTGCTGTCCATATTTATTTAATCATTCAAGGCTCTGCCATTTCTTTAATATACATTTATTTGTTTTTATATTTAAATCTAACCACACATTTGTTTAAATTAAGAAATCGCTGTTAGGTCATATATTTGGATGAATGATTGTGACAGTGTAAGAAATGAAAACACTGTTCCATTTCATGCTTACTTCGGTAATGATGAAAAGTACAAAATAAACGTGTCAGCTTGGTGTCAGGATAATGTGACTGGACGGGACATGATGCTACATGTCTGCGGCATAATGCCCCAGTAATAGACATTACTATAAACTGCCACACTGCAGGCATCGTAGCGACATGACTGAAACATTGTTAATGCGACGTTAAAAATCCAAATCACACACACACACACACACACACACACACACACACACACACACACACACACATTTAATGAGCAAACATAAAATTTCTTATTATTTTCATGATTGAGAATCAAACAGTAGCATATAAAATAAAGATACGTATTTCGGAAATTACAAATTGTAAATAAAAAGATATACAAACAACATCACTATTCACTATTAATTCAACTTTTATGTTTTCTACTCTTTCAAAATGAAATATTTTACATGAATTGCAATAAAGGAAAGCCATTTTTGTAACCTTGTGAAAACCAAAACTCTTCATTTAAGAAGGATAAAAAAGACGATATTAAATGAATATAGTTCTCACCCCTTATGGAGGTCAAGTGTTCCCAGAGTATGGTAGCTTGAGTTTGAAGTGGTTGGAATTTGTTTTTATATGCCCAAACTTAGTGTACGATATTGAATGAAGAGAAAGCAGACGTGATGGAGGTTGGATGACTGAGTAAATCTTCCGTGATACAGTTATAGGCAAAATGTTTTACAATGGATAAATTGATTCTATCGCCCGATCGGAGGCCCGGGATGATACTATCACGTGATTGGGCGTATTGACCAGGTGATCCAATCAAGGAAGTCAAATACGGCGAAAATGGCGGAGATAGCAATGTGTATGGCGGCAATTGAGTTTATGGAGTCAGATAATGATGTGTTCCTAGACTCAGGCGTTGAATGTTTATATACTTTGTAAGTATGCAAATCTTGTTAAATTATGGGAATGGTTCATAGTGCGTTCGTGATAGAAATTTTATGGGTGGGTGGTGGATTTCCTTATTTTAATGTACGTGTTTTCAGACGTTTTTAAGCACAGGTAGGATTTCATTGGAAATATCACCCATAATTTGTCTATAGGTAATATTAGTTTCAAAGAGTAATTCCTATTTCTTGTGTTATCTTCAATATCATCAATTCCTCGTGTACATTTCTTCTTATGCTAGACCAACAAGCAGATCTCCGCTTTTTTTTTTCTTTCTGACATGACGGTAGTCCAATAAATCCCCCCCCCCCCTTAATGTGTTGATGCTGGTATACGATATGTATAACCCGAAAATCAATATCAACATGGGTGAAGGGCTGATTTATCGGCCTAACATTATCACTACCAGTAATGTCACACAAAAAAGCGAAAATGGCCTGCGTGTTGTTCTATTCTGATGCTTACTATGTCTTCTGTCATGTATATATTACATGTTGATTTTACTAAAGTAGTAGTCGACCACAATAAGTGGTCTTCATTTAATTTTAGGGTTTTTTTTAACCCAAGTCAGTAGACCAGCAAGTTGTTCTTGGCCCTTTTTCTCACATTACTAGTATTCGACACCTGTAACGCGAGAGAAAAAAGCGGAGAACAACTTCTTGTTATACCTGGTCAGAATCTAGAGATAATAAAGCCCCCCGGGTCTAAAGTTGAAAAGCTACCCACTTTCTTCTTCAGCATATACATAATTGATCAATGTAATCCATCCCTAGCTTCTTATGTTGATTGATTGTGAGGAATTTTATAAACACCATGCAGACCCTTTAATTATTACCTTACATATTTGGAATTTTTGCTGCAAGCTATCTTTACAAATATTTAAGAAGGTTAAAGAAAGATGGATGCATGATTAAGGATGTTTAGGTGAAATTCGCAAATTCAGATACCAATGAGAATGAATGCAAATCCAGTTGCAGTTGTTCCACCACTCTGTAATAAGTAATGTATTAATTAGCTTTGTATATATTCTTTTTTCCAGGTTGCGTGAAGAGAGGATAAAAGTTGAGAACTTCTGTTCATACACACTGCCTTTGTACTCAGATTAGCAGTTTAGGAGAACTCTTCGTGTACCTAGGAATGTTTTTTGTTTTCTCCTTGATATTCTAAAAGATGATTTAAAACATACTCCGGATTTTGGTGGTAGACATCCAATGGAGCCAGAAGATATAATAGCAGTGTTCTTGAAATATATTGGATCCACAGACATAATGCTTGTTATTATATGCTGATAGTAGTAATAGGGGTTACCGTAGCGTCAATGGGAATTAGCATTACAGACCCACCCACCCCCCCGGGCCTGTATAGCGTCAAGAAATAAAAGCACACCCTGGGTCCGTATAGCGTCAATGGAAATTGTGTAGAGTGACTAGCACACCCTGGGTCTGTATAGCGTCAATGGAAATTTTGTAGAGCGATTAGTATACCGTGGGTCTGTATAGCGACAAGAGGAATGGAACAGGTGGCATGACGTCACACTGGTAACAATGTAGCAAAAAAAAAGAGAAGTACTGTGACGTCAGGCTACCTGAGGGAGGGCTATAGACAAACACGAATCAAGAGTATTCGTGTTTTAAAAGAGTAAGGGTTTTATATATTCGTTTAGGTTGGAGACAAAATGAAAATTAAGATCTTTTCGAGGCATTGGAAGTGGCCCTGAAAAGGGCCGTTGTTTGTTATGTTATGTTAACACCATTCCGTTAACATACAGGACATCGCATAGGTCTTCTTTTCTTCCTCAAATTTCTCAAAGTTTGTCTTAAACTGTGTCTCACTTCTGGTCCGTAGATGAGAGTCCGCTTAAGACAGCCTTGTCTTTCCACATAACATCTTCTTTTCCAAATAGTGGCACCGGTGATCCGGATGACAGTCCATTTTGTTTTCACATACATGGGTAAGTCCGTACGGAACAGCATCGATGATACCAAAGTAGAGGATTCTACGTCGATCAACATCTTCTCTGTGACGAGAACAGGTGAAGGGAATGAAGTGAACCGCGTTTATTTATAGTGGAAGACCGGATCGAAACGGATTGAAAGGGGTCACCAATCCCAACACGCGTTACAAAATTCAGTCACTTCGCGGAGTCTGTCTTCCAATCCGAAGAGAGCTACCTGTGACGTCACATTTCCTATATAGGCACACTAGCGTCTGTGCGCAGTGAATCGATGCGGTATTGTTTTGTGAAACATGACGGAACCTAAGAAGACAGTGAATTGGGGTGCACCGGCTGTGGAGACGAGAAGTAATGGTATAGCAGCAGCTACCAAAGTGAACACAGTGCTACTTCCCGAAGAGGTTGATTTCAACTGGGATTTAGTGGATTTTTTATCTTCTTCCCAAGAATTTGTTCCGGTACCAGTACCTTCGCCACTTTCTCCTTCTTTACCACGTGTCGACGATTTTAAACAAAGACAGAGAGAAGAATTGGAGAAATTTTTACAGCAGCAGAAAGAAGCAGAGCAAGTATTTCTTCTTGAACAGAAACAGCGAGAAGAAGAAGAAGAGGCAAGAAGGAAACGACAGGAAGAAGAAGAAGCAGTAGAGAAGAAACAAAGTCTAGAAGAGAAGGAGAACAGCGAAAGTCAAACGGTCACGGTACTCTTGGACATTTTGGCCGAGTTAAGAAGTCTGAAACAAATGTATCAGACTTCTTTATTACGACCCAAGAGAAAAAGACCTTCCCGAGCCAAACAACCTAACCCTGTGACTACACCAGAGATACCACCCCTAGTGATTTCTACTAAATCATTGACAGGAGCAAGTCCACAAGTAGGCCTTGGCCGTGGCAAAGGCTTAAGACAGTTAAAGCGAATTGATTCTCGTTCCTGAGTTTGTTCTAAGGAAAAAAACAAACACTCAACAGTCCTTTTCAGGGCTACCCAATACTCTCGAAAAGAGTGACTATTCATTTTGCCAAAAATCAATTAAAACTCAAAATCCCTTCTTTAACCCTATGATGTACGTGTTGTGAGTGTATGAGTGTAGGTCCTTATTATTTCTAAATAATGAAAACCAAGAGACACTTACGTTTTTTTCAGTTTGGTCTATTCTGTTACAAATTTTTTACAACTCAATATCACAACATAACACAACACTTTTAAAAAAGTTCATCGATTTCTTCTCTTTCTTTTTTCTTTCACTCTCTCTGTTTTTTTCAATTTCTTCACTTTTACACTTTTTTCCTCTTCTTCGTCTTCTTCTTCCTCACATTTTTCTCGTCTTCTTTTCTTTTCTGTCTTCTCTTTCTGAACGTGTCGGGGTTCTTCTTTTGCCGAGGTCACCTCTGTTTCTTCTTCTTCTTCCTCCTCCTTCTCCTGCTCCTGTTGTTTCTTAGGGCACTCTGAAGACCAATGTCCTTTCTCTTGACAATGATAACAGGTATCTTGACTTTTCTTTCTTTTGACAATGGCCTTGCTTCTTTGACGGTCTGGACATTCTGTAGCCCAATGCCCTTTCTTTTGACAGATATAGCAAGTATCTTGACTTTTATCTCGAAAGGAAGGAGAGTAGTCCGTCGGCTTGTCTGAAGAAAACTTTCGTATGACACCTCGCAAAGCTCTAATCAGAAGTTCGATCTGTGTGGGTTCTTCCATTGTGCTGGTCGGCTTGAGAGTGAAATGAATACTGAGAGGGGAATCACTAGCCCTTTATATATACCCTAGTCTGACATGGATATATAGGGGTTCATGGTGTTTCACATGTAGTCATTTGACTTTTTGCAATCAAGATGAAACGATCGCATCATTTCGAAAAGAAAGGAGAAGAAAGTAAGAGGCAGAAACGTGATTTATCGCCTCGCACAGTAGCTGAAGCCTTGGCACAAATTCATGCCAGCGATTTTGAAGATGAGATGAGTGAACCAGAATCGAAGCCTAAAGAGTCTACACCAAATCAAAGTCCATTACCATCTGTAAACCCTGAAAAGTACTACCATATTCGGGAGACGGACAAACGCTCTTCCAGAAAATTTAGAACCACAGCCTACACGTACGCAGTGAAGTTTAAAGATTTCAAGTCTGACGTACCCTTGGAAAAAGCAGAAGGGTTCATCACCGATGTGTGGGATTCTTTGTTAACCACTCTAAAACGG
>JAECUM010095572.1:0-82288 GCA_016617855.1 Megalonaias nervosa
GCGGCATGATACCCCAGTGCTAGACATCACTATAAACTGTCACACTGCAGACATCGTAGCGAAATGGCTGAAATATTGTTAAAGCTACGTTAAAAATCGAAATCACACACACACACACACACACACACACACACACACACACACACACAGACACACACCTAAATACGGCATGTCTTAAAATTCAAGAGCTATCAATACCAGTTAAAAAATCGTTATATATTATGACTTTGAAAGTACCAAAGTACCAGAGCCAAAGTGCCACTTAACAAGCAAGTATAGTGGCCTGCCACATATAATGGATGTATTCTGAATTGTAAATATCCAAAATACATACTGTATTTCATTCCTAACTTGTTCGGTTGTGACAGTCGTCTGTTCGTCAAGTCATTGTTTTGTATTATCCAGATCGAGAGGTGAAAATCACACTGAAGGAAAGTGAGACATAACTTAGCAGGCACATGTATGATGACAGACAACGAGACATACCTTAATACACACATGTATCTGATGAGAGACAATCAGACATTCTTTAGCACACATATATATTTGACGAGAGACAAGGAGACATACCTCAGCAGGCATATATATCCGATGAGAGACAGTGTGACATACCTTAGCTCTCGTGGGTCGGTGGTTCTTTTCGGGGTGATCACGGGTTCTTCCTCTGCCATTTATACTGGCCACCATGTATAGCCTATATTGTGCTGAAAAATGGCGTTAAACCCTACAACAACAACAGCAACATACCTTAGCAGACGCATATATCTCATGAGAGACAACGATACATACCTTAGCACACATATGTATCTGATGAGAGAAAATGAGACATACCTTAGCAAACAACAGTATCTGATGAGAGACAATTATACATACCTTAGCAAGCACATTCATCTGATGAGAGATAATGAGGCATACCTTAGCAGGCACACACATCTCGAGAGACAATGATACATACCTTAACAAGCAAATGTATATGATCAGAGAGAATGAGACATAGTAGACATATACATCTCATGAGAGACAAACAAGACATACCTTAGTAGGCACATATTTCTGATGAGAGACAACAAGACATACCTTAGCATGCACATACATCTCATGAGAGACAAACAAGACATACCTTAGTAGGCACATATTTCTGATGAGAGACAATGAGACATATCTTAGTGGGCACATATATTTCATGAAAGACGCGTATCTATCTTTCCAATATGGCAATTAAACGGCATATGAAAAAGTAAACGAAACGATCAGTCTTTATAAGAAAATATAAAAATCTAACATAACAGGACTCGCATCTTAAAATGAAATAGCTTAAAAAGAGGACCTTTATGTCTCAACAACATCTGACTCGCATCTTAAAATGAAATAGGTTAAAAAGGGGACCTTTATATCTCATCAAAATCTGACTCGTATCTTAAAATGAAATAGCTTAAAAAGGGGACCTGTATATCTCAACAACATCTGACTCGCATCTTAAAATGAAATAACTTAAACAGAGAACCTTTACATGTCATAACATAGGAATCTATTCAAATATTTTGTTCTTTAAGATTTACTTTGTAAGTATCATTCAGATGCTTGCCTTCATTTCAGGAATGTTTTCGATTTCAAAGCAATACAAAGATTTATTTTCTTAAAGATTACACAATATTTGTCCACACGTGTTTACAATAAAAATTCAATGAATGTCCACCAAGCTGACATGCTGTAAGACATTTTTCAATATAATCCACATTTGCATGTGTTAATCATTCATAAGTTTTAACAAAAAGGCTGGGACCTGCATGTCGATCCCATGGTTAAGGCTTTGCCTGCAAAATGTCCGCCAAAACCATTTTGGTGACGCTACCCCTGCCATCAACGGAGAGAGAGGAGGGGAAGGATAAAAAAAGAAAAATGATTAAACGCAAGCTTTAAAAGAAAGACTAAACCGTGCACAGTATAAATATAAATTGTTTAACAACAACAATCGGTTAAACAGAAATTTCCATCTTTTTCCATCACGTATAAAACAATTTACAATTTGGTGTAACCGTGTCTATGTGGCTGCTAGAAGAGTAAAATAAAATGCAGTTTAAATGATATCCCCACCCCCAATAACTAATGCAGTCTGATACTATATACGTATGCCTTAGCATCCTCCAACCCCACCCCCACCCCCCATATAAAATGGACTTAATACTGCGTTCGGAAAGGTTGCGTGTGCGAAGTGCGCGATGCACACAGGCGCCGCCGCAGAATAATATGTGCCAAACAAAGGTTTGGAAAGGCGCCAAACATTCATGGCACACACAAGGGTGTGGGCGTGGGCGTGTGTCTTGCTATCATCCAACGCCCGCCGTATAAAATGGACACAATGACACGTTGTTTGTTCAATACAAGAAGATATAAAATTAAGCTATTTTCAAACGTAGCTACTACTGAATATCTGTTGTCATGGTATTTTCGCCTAGACATTGCTGACGTCTGTTATTACGGTATTATCGTCTAACCACTACTGGACGTCTGTTGTTACGATTTTAACACCGTTAATAACTATTTCTCATCTATCTACACAATCATTGAAGGTCTACTAGAGTGTAATATACACTATGTATCAGAATGTTCATTTTTCGCTAAATAACTCAGAAATGTGCATTAAAATGCATATTTTAACTCACAGAGAAGAAAATGATGATAATGTGTGCATTTATCGATGTTTTACAGAAAACGCTCCGGAAATATTTGCATAATTCCGGTGATAATAGAATTTCCGGAATTGACGTACTGTCGGGAAGTCCCTTAAGTTTAGCGTATGTGGTGATGATAGCTGAATTTAGTGATGATTCAAGCGAATTTACGGCAAATTTGTTATGCTCATTTTCGTTGTGTGAGGAAAGTGAACTCCTAGAAGATGGCGAACGTAATGAATCTTAAGAAAATTCTGCTCGCTGAGGTTAGACAGTACCAATTTAAGCCCGAACTAGACGAGAACGTGGACGAGGACCCTAAAGAGGACATAGGGCGTAATGAGGCTGAGTAGCGCTTGGGCTATTCATTCTGGTAATTACTATTATCATTATGGCAATTATTATTATTATTATCATTATTATTATTATTCCGTTAATGTTATTTCAATTTCATATTGAAAAGAGAAGGGCACGAATTTGGGCGAAACTTGGATGTCTTCAGAGCCTATTGTCATGTGAGCGTGGTTCATCAACAACTAGTGGTGTTAAAAGTTAAACTCTTATGACTCAGACTGCGAGAGGTGTAGAAATAAGTACTTTACTAACTTTATGACATGTTTATTCTTTTAAACCGTGATGAAATGCAGACCCCGAATGTCCTTTGGGTGTGATTGTTTACTACCCTCCACAGATAGTAAAATTGAAGAATTTTATTAAAAAGAAAAAGTAATCATAGACCTGTTGTATCCAGATGTTCAGCAAGCATATATTTTCTCTGTGGGTCTAGGTGTATAATACTAGTGGCAAAGGAAGTATACAGATTTATGGGGAAACAAATCTTGATAATAATAATAATAATAATACATTGCTGATTATTGTTATGTTATTGTGGTACAAAAGGAAGAATAAAAGTCTAACCATGCATCACATACACATATATATCATACTTTAACATGCAAGAACTTCTCATACATTTTACCCACAAGTTTGGTATCTAACACAATAATGAATGATGGAGTGTATTTACCATGTATATTGGTGTACTTGTGGAAATTGCAGCAGTAAAGAAATAGCCGAGAAGTGTAGATGCTCTAAAGAGATTATGATTTTGAATAAGACTGAGGAGGTCAAGGTGGATTGAGTCATTGATCATCCAAGATTTCAGACAGTTTGCTTGGATGAATCTGTCCCGGAAGAAACATAATGTGCCTACATTCAGCAATATGGAAATTGCAAGGAAATCCTGTCCGAGTACATGAACACTTGTAGGCAAAATATTCTTACAGTAGTTATGGTGCCACTATGAGGGTCAATTTTGGGACAAGTGATTGCTTTATATGCATGTGAAAATTATGCTAACAATTCCTTTTCATAAAATACCTCCTTTATTAACAAAATGTATCAGTACTATCACTTTACTTGAGTGTGGAAGTTTTACCCAAACCTTTCATTTTAATAATAGATCGTGCTAAAATCATTCGTCGATTATCTTGGAAATTCTCATGAAAATTTCTTTAATCCTCTATAATTTCATTTCTTGAACAGATTCTTTACTATGACATTAAAAACATACTGCTGTCTGTTCATGTTCACATTCGATTCATTTACCTTCCTAATACTAGTTGTAGTAAAACATAATTATATGCTAAAGGCATTGACTCTGAAAACATGAAATAAGTCACAGAAAACCAGGATACATGAAATAACATAACTGTATTCAAGTTTAAAAATTTGCTGTATATTCTATTTTCAGTCATAATAGATACATGGCTGCATAGAGGTGGCTATAACGGTCTATCAACTGACTACGGCTTCCTGACCACTTCCTCCAGCACTGCCATCAATTCTTCAACATTGTCTGAAAAAAAAATTGTTACCCCAGTAATTCAAGAAACTGAAAAATGTCATCCACAGCCTATATTCATACTAACAATTTACCAAAGAGAATTAATGTAATTGGAAACAAGACTTAATTAGTATTCAATTTAACATACATATAAATCATAGTTTAATGAATGAATGAATGAATAATAATAATAATAATAATAATAATAATAATAATAATGTTTTCTGTGATATGATTTTGAGTATGTGCTACAAAAAAGACTGTGTTAGCTTTGTTTTGATTAAAATCTTTCAAGTTCGAGTTGCTTTGTTTTAGTTAGTTTCTCCCTTCTGTGCGTGTATGTACAGGGCCGGGGAGGAGGGGGCTGACTGTATTCCTAGTGATATGTTCACTGTCCAACTTTAATATAACTTTAAACATAGAACTGTTATATTACTATATGTGCTTGTATACAAGTTTTTATCAAATATTATCATTAGTATAGTAAAAATTACAATATCTACATACCCTTGGCTACATGTCAGACATCATAATAGTGTGTGGCTCTCATATTCTCTCTGATCCATTTCTGTATTTGAACATGCCTGTCTGTAATAATATTGTCCACCTCCACACTGTGGTTCTGCAGTTTTTTTTATGGCTGTAGAAAGTCCCTCTCTCTCCATGTCATAACTACTCTTCACTTGATTGTTTAGAAGAAAAGAGAACAAAAATGTGTTGAGCACAATTAACAATACTTCTATTTCTTGAAATGTGACATCATCTGTACATAACTTAAATGTGTTTACCAACATTTTAAAAATGGACTTATGCATAAGTAACATTGAAAAAGTAAGCTCATTTTCTTGCATGAGTGTCATGTATGAATGCTGACAAGTACATGAAAGTTGGCAATGCCTTTGCTCCTTCTTTTTACTTGCTGGACATTTACTTCACAACCTGTGTAATAGGTGAAATTGTAGATGTGTATTCTGATCATCGTGGTTTTCACACAGATGAGGATTTCTCATGAATATGTGTATCAATTAAAGTGTATCATTGCTAAATAATAACAAGTTCACAAGTGCTTGGTCTACCGAGTCAAACGCTTACATAATCATACTGAGCTTAGCTAATACAATGTTATATGTTTCGTCTGCTGGTTTGTTTTTTCTTAAGTATCCTATCAGTCTGACATTGAACAGCAATACTGCATGATGGTGTAATAAGAGTATGAAATATGTGTTTCATGCCTTTGCAGTAGATATGGTAGTCACACATGAAGTCTTTTGCATGTCAAAATAATAATTGACAAATGCACCAAATCATTTTGCTTACTTTTGCAACTAAAGTTTGATCATATAGCTTGCCATGTTACCAATATACTGTAGTTTCTCCGCTTTAAAAACAAATTACATAACTTAATTATTGGCTCATATGCTGATACAATTTGTGAGGCCTTAGGAATCCATATCAACTATGAAGCTATACAAACCATGTAAACAGGGAATGAATGGAAAGTTCACTGTGACATTAAAATGCACCACAGGATATGTCACACGATCTACTTTCTTCGGTTCTCTCTAGTGCATTGTCTTCCTGTTGCCGGTTCTCAAATTCTCATTCAGTGCCTAAATATATAATTAAAGCAGCATTAGAAGACAAAATCTTTACACCGACAGCATTAAAGTATTTTTAAAAATTCCTTTTAACTATGGTTCTGTACATATTGTGAATAATAATGCTATACTCTCCACATTGAACAGACATTAGTATTCACACTCACAAGTAGTGGATTGTGGGTTTGACTCTGACCTAGATCGTCATCCATTGACACAGTTGTGTATATTCTGGCAAACAAAGTAATTTACTTCCAATGCCTCAACACGAAGGGGTAATTAGCCTTTACAATTAAATACAATCAATACATCAAGTATTCACAACATTTGGCTTTAGCAGAAAACTTGTTTTGTCATTATTATTATTATTATTATTATTATTGAACAGGCATGAAATAAGCACGGGCATGCAAATGAATTTTTTCGAGGAGGGAAGAAATAATAATGGGGGAGTGGGCAAAACTAAAATCCAAGGGTTACACACACACACACACACACACACACACACACACACACACTCGTCATGGTAAAGCAGGATTCATTTGGGGGGAGCGGTTGGGGGGGTTTGAAAACACCCTTCCACTGAAATCGCAAGCTCCCACTGATCGTTTTTTTGCTAGGTATATTTCTGGAGAGGGGTAGGGTCGGATAACGCACGGTACCATCTACTGACTGCAACTAACAATGAAAGTAGAATTGCAGTTTCCTACAGCACGTCACTTCCGCTTTGTCTTACGGAAATTGCCGAGTGCGAATTCTGCTAGGAGCGTTTTTCCTTGTGGTATAAAAAATCGATGTTTTGTGATCATTATTTTCATTAATGATGAGGTGTTTGACATAATACCTTTAAAAATCACATCTAGTAGATTAAATGTATCATATAAAAGAAAGTTGTATGAGCACACTAGTAGACTTTTAAGGAATTAATTACTAGGTCGTCATGTGTGTGCGTGTGTGTGCGTGTGTGCGTGTGTGTGTGTGTGTGTGCTACGCATGAGTACATATACCACCGACTTTGTAGCTTCATTTTATGATGATATGTTCTTAGTCGTTATCGAATCTGGACTGATGTGTGCAGGCAAGGTGACAGGTGCCGTTTTCCCGCGGATCTGGTTTTGAATCTCCGTAGAGTGCGAATTAAAAAATACTTTTACTGTATCATACGAATATATATATATATATATATATATATATATATGTATATAACAACTGCTAGATCTCTTAATAACGTTATTTTTAATGTTGACAGTTTCTGTATTCGTCGTCTTAACTCTTATAACCAGAAGTAGGGAACTTACAAACATCTAACCGCCGTCTCGTTCTGCTCAAAATGGATCATGTCCGGCGTTTATAATAATAATAATAATAATAATAATAATAATAATAATAATAATTATTATTATTATTATTATTAGTAGTAGTAGTAGTAGTAGTAGTAGTAATAGTATTGTTATTGTTATTATACATCAACACAGCATAGATATTTTGAAAGAGCATGTGCGATACATACACAAAATTGCAGAAGACTTGTTTCGGGTAGGTAGAAAGAACGCGTTTGATGCAGCGTAGGAATGTCCAGGTCGTCAAGCCGAGACGTATGTTCCTACGCCGTATCAAACGATTTTTTTTCCTTAACTCAGAACAAAACACTTAAGTCATATTGTATTTATGACCTATCCCCTTTACATTCACTAATTCTTCAAATTTGTTTTTATTGTAAACTTTAAACAAAAAGAAAAAAAAAAACTGAATTAGAATTTTGGCATTTTATGGTAGATATTGTGCAATCCTCATGTCAGGAACCGGGACTAGGCCTAAACATATATACTATGCAGTTGCGTCATCGGTCTGACGGCATCGCATATACATACATGAATTTACTCTTTAGATTTGCTTTTTCTTTTTAAAAAAAAAATATTGTTTGGGGAATATACATTGATTTGATCTGCAGTCACAGGCAAGTGTTGTATGGGGCATAGAAATCGATTTAATCTGCAGTCACAGGCAAGTGCTGTATGTGGCATATAAATTGATTTAATCTGCAGTCACTGTCAAGTGTTGTATGGGGCATAGAAATTGATTTAATCTGCAGTCACAGGCAAGTGTTGTATGGGGCATATACATTGATTTAATCCGCAGTCACAGGCAAGTGTTGTATGGGGCATAGAAATTGATTTAATCTGCAGTCACAGGCAAGTGTTGTATGGGGCACAGAAATTAATTTAATCTGCAGTCACAGGCAAGTGTTGTATGCGGCATATGAATTGATTTAATCTGCAGTCACAGGCAAGTGTTGTATGGGGCATAGAAATTGATTTAATCTGCAGTCACAGGCAAGTGTTGTATAGGGCATAGAAATTGATTTAATCTGCAGTCACAGGCAAGTGTTGTATGGGGCATATAAACTGATTTAATCTGCAGTCACTGGCAAGTGTTGTATGGGGCATATAAACTGATTTAATCTGCAGTCACAGGCAAGTGTTGTATGGGGCATATGAATTGATTTAATCTGCAGTCACAGGCAAGTGTTGTATGGAGCATATGAATTGACTGAATCTGCAGTCACAGGCAAATGTTGTATGGGGCATATGAATTGATTTAATCTGCAGTCACAGGCAAGTGTTGTATGGGGCATATGAATTGATTTAATCTGCAGTCACAGGCAAGTGTTTTATGGGGCATAGAAATTGATTTAATCTGCAGTCACAGGCAAGTGTTGTATGGGGCATAGAAATTGATTTAATCTGCAGTCACAGGCAAGTGTTGTATGGGGCATAGAACTGATTTAATCTGCAGTCACAGGCAAGTGTTGTATGGGGCACAGAGGTTGATTTAATCTGCAGTCACAGGCAAGTGTTGTATGGGGCATATGAATTGATTTAATCTGCAGTCACAGGCAAGTGTTGTATGGGGCATAGAAATTGATTTAATCTGCAGTCACAGGCAAGTGTTGTATGGGGCATAGAAATTGATTTAATCTGCAGTCACAGGCAAGTGTTGTATGGGGCATATGAATTGATTTAATCTGCAGTCACAGGCAAGTGTTGTATGGGGCATAGAAATTGAGTTAATCTGCAGTCACAGGCAAGTGTTGTATGGGGCATAGAAATCGATTTAATCTGCAGTCACAGGCAAGTGTTGTATGGGGCATAGAAAACGATTTAATCTGCAGTCACAGGGAAGTGTTGTATGGGGCATAGAAATTGATTTAATCTGCAGTCACAGGCAAGCGTTGTATGGGGCATATGAATTGACTGAATCTGCAGTCACAGGCAAGTGTTGTATGGGGCATAGAAATTGATTTAATCTGCAGTCACAGGCAAGTGTTGTATGGAGCATATACATTGATTTAATCTGCAGTCACAGGCAAGTGTTGTATGGGGCATAGAAATTGATTTAATCTGCAGTCAAAGGCAAGTGTTGTATGGGGCACAGAGGTTGATTTAATCTGCAGTCACAGGCAAGTGTTGTATGGGGCATAAGAATTGATTTAATCTGCAGTCACAGGCAAGTGTTGTATGGGGCATAGAAATTGATTTAATCTGCAGTCACAGGCAAGTGTTGTATGGGGCATAGAAATTGATTTAATCTGCAGTCACAGGCAAGTGTTGTATGGGGCATATGAATTGACTGAATCTGCAGTCACAGACAAGTGTTGTATGGGGCATAGAAATTGATTTAATCTGCAGTCACAGGCAAGTGTTGTATGGGGCATAGAAATTGAGTTAATCTGCAGTCACAGGCAAGTGTTGTATGGGGCATAGAAATCGATTTAATCTGCAGTCACAGGCAAGTGTTGTATGGGGCATAGAAATTGATTTAATCTGCAGTCACAGGCAAGTGTTGTATGGGGCATAGAAATTGATTTAATCTGCAGTCACAGGCAAGCGTTGTATGGGGCATATGAATTGATTTAATCTGCAGTCACAGGCAAGTGTTGTATGGGGCATATAAATTGATTTAATCTGCAGTCACAGGCAAGCGTTGTATGGGGCATATACATTGATTTAATCTGCAGTCACAGGCAAGTGTTGTATGGGGCATAGAAATTGAGTTAATCTGCAGTCACAGGCAAATGTTGTATGGGGCATATAAATTGATTTAATCTGCAGTCACAGGGAAGTGTTGTATGGGGCATAGAACTGATTTAATCTGCAGTCACAGGCAAGTGTTGTATGGGGCACAGAGGTTGATTTAATCTGCAGTCACAGGCAAGTGTTGTATGGGGCACAGAGATTGATTTAATCTGCAGTCACAGGCAAGTGTTGTATGGGGCATATGAATTGATTTAATCTGCAGTCACAGGCAAGTGTTGTATGGGGCATAGAAATTAAGTTAATCTGCAGTCACAGGCAAGTGTTGTATGGGGCATATGAATTGACTGAATCTGCAGTCACAGACAAGTGTTGTATGGGGCATAGAAATTGATTTAATCTGCAGTCACAGGCAAGTGTTGTATGGGGCATAGAAATTGAGTTAATCTGCAGTCACAGGCAAGTGTTTTATGGGGCATAGAAATCGATTTAATCTGCAGTCACAGGCGAGTGTTGTATGGGGCATAGAAAACGATTTAATCTGCAGTCACAGGCAAGTGTTGTATGGCGCATATAAATTGATTTAGTCTGCAGTCACAGGCAAGCGTTGTATGGGGCATATGAATTGACTGAATTTGCAGTCACAGGCAAGTGTTGTATGGGGCATATAAATTGATTTAATCTGCAGTCACAGGCAAGCGTTGTATGGGGCATATACATTGATTTAATCTGCAGTCACAGGGAAGTGTTGTATGGGGCATAGAAATTGAGTTAATCTGCAGTCACAGGCAAGTGTTGTATGGGGCATAGAAATTGATTTAATCTGCAGTCACAGGCAAGTGTTGTATGGGGCATAGAAATTGATTTAATCTGCAGTCACAGGGAAGTGTTGTATGGGGCATAGAAATTGATTTAATCTGCAGTCACAGGGAAGTGTTGTATGGGGCATATGAATTGATTAAATCTGCAGTCACAGGCAAGTGTTGTATGGGGCATATACATTGATTTAATCTGCAGTCACAGGCAGGTCCATATTTACTTACTTCTCAAATGGAACACAGGTTTTGGACTAGTAAGTGGCGCGTTTTCTTACAACCTTCTTGTTGTATACTCACTATTTTCAAGCATATTTTACAAACTAACAGTAATTAAATACATTCAATTTTACACAGAAAGCTCAATTATTTACAGTACATTATAAACTCGTTATTTTTAAGTTTAGATTTAATACAAGAAATTATTGATGCATTGAGCTTAAAGTGATAATTTAAGCATATATTTTAAGAAATCGAACATTCTGTCTATTTGTAACATGCGGACTAGATTTTTTATACTTATGTGGATATATTTTATCAAGAAAGTTCTAAACAATATTGCAATATTGTTGTTTTCTTCTCTTTATTTTCTACTGAAACAGTCGCAAGAATTTAAAATGTAAACATACAATTGCCTTCCTGTGCCCCAATAATCCATTATCCCCCAGCAGCAAAAGCGGCCATTTTTACTAAATATGACTGCCTTTCTTAAAATTAAAAAGGTGTGCTGAAATTTGTGAATAAATTTAATCAGATCAATCATTTAAGATTAAATGGGTATGTTATACAAATTGTCTTTCACTGCGAAGATAGCAACTACAGGTAAGAACAAACAAAGCAGGCACACAATCGTAGAGCCCCCCCCCCCCCGTGTATTATATTAAATCATTCCGACATGCTCGTTACATTCCGATCTGTCTTCCATGGATTCCCGGTTATTATGATGATCCTACAATTACATCTGTTACACTCCCGTCAATCACCCATAGATTTCTGATATTTATATTGAACCATTACAACCGGCAAGAGTTCAAAATAAATTCGAATCAAAGATCAGAGTTTTCAACTGAGATATTGAATATGACGATGATCGGATATCAACGAGCATAACTCAGGAAGGAGAAAATTAAAGGAAAACTTCAGAAGGCCTCCATTGACTTCCAATCCAACCAGCTTGCCAAGTTAGGATTTCTAACTAATTGGCGTATGACTCTTAAACGATGTCGATGATAGACAGTGAAACTATTGAAAATGAGAATGTTGGAAACGTGAAGGCGATGTATAAAAATAATATGAAAGAAAGAAATCTTTCAAATAAACATATGACTTCTAGACTCAATGAAATATAGGGCTACAACGTATCAGATGATTGTTGAGCTGCACTGGCCAGGGATGGAATCGTATACCAAATGACAGAATGAAAGTTGATTACTATATGATGTCTGTACTGGCCAGGGATGGACTCGTATACCAAGTGACAGAATGAAAAGTTGATTACTATATGATGTTTGTACTGGCCAGAGATGGACTCGTATACCAAATGACAGATTGAAAAGTTGATTACTATATGATGTCTGTACTAGCCAGGGATGGACTCGTATACCAAATGACAGAATGAAAAGTTGATTACTGTATGATGTCTGTACTGGTCAGGGATGGACTCATATACCAAATGACAGAATGAAATGGTGGTTATTACACTTGGTCTGTACAGGCCAGGGATGGACTCGTATACCAAATGACAGAATGAAATGGTGGTTATCACACTTGGCCTGTACAGGCCAGGGATGAACTCGTATACCAAATGACAGAATGAAATTGTGGTTATTACACTTGGTCTGTACAGGCCAGGGATGAACTCGTATACCAAATGATAGAATGAAATGGTGGTTATTACACTTGGTCTGTACAGGTCAGGGATGGACTCGTATACCAAATGACAGAATGAAATGGTGGTTATTACACTTGGTCTGTACAGGCCAGGGATGGACTCGTATACCAAATGACAGAATGAAATGGTGGTTATTACACTTGGTCTGTACAGGCCAGGGATGAACTCGTATACCAAATGACAGAATGAAATGGTGGTTATTACACTTGGTCTGTACAGGTCAGGGATGGACTCGTATACCAAATGACAGAATGAAATGGTGGTTATTACACTTGGTCTGTACAGGCCAGGGATGGACTCATATACCAAATGACAGAATGAAATGGTGGTTATTACACTTGGTCTGTACAGGCCAGGGATGGACTCGTATACCAAATGACAGAATGAAATGGTGGTTTATTACACTTGGTCTGTACAGGCCAGGAATCGACTCGTATACCAAACGACAGAATGAAATGGTGGTTATTACACTTGGTCTGTACAGGCCAGGAATCGACTCGTATACCAAATGATAGAATGAAATGGTGGTTTATTACACTTGGTCTGTACAGGCCAGGAATCGACTCGTATACCAAACGACAGAATGAAATGGTGGTTATTACACTTGGTCTGTACAGGCCAGGGATGGACTCATATACCAAATTACAGCATGAAAAGCTGGTTACTAAATTAGGTCCATTTGTTAATCAGGATCCTGATTATTTAAGTAAATAAAGGAGACCAACATAAATGAAGTACGAAGGACAGATAGACTTAACTCGAACAATGGTTGATCGATATAATCACCCTTAGTTTCATTACTTCCCGCAAGTACATAACCTAATTTTTAAATGTGTTCATTGCCCCCTACAAGTACATTCACTAATTTTTTAAGGTGTTCATTGTTCCTACAAGTACATCCACTAATTTTTGAAGGTGTTCATTGTCCCTACAAGTACAACTACTAATTTTTAAAGGTGATCCTTACCTCCTATAAGTACATCCCCTATTTCTGTTAATGTTCTAAACCAGAAAACAAATTTACATGATGATTCAACCACCAATGTACGAAACTGTTTACACGGTGAATTAAAATAACATCATGTATAAATGTAATATAAATAAACCAAGCGTCACTTTAAAATCGCTAACTGAATCCATCTTTTCCCGATTGTCTCTTTCGCAATCACAAATATGAGACTCAAGAACTCGCATACCTTTTTTCTCGATTACGTTACCAAGTGATTGAAACGACGTTTCTGATTGCTTCCCTCGAGATTGAGTATGAAAGATTCGCGATGGCGCATTAGAGCCTGGAGACTTCGCATACTAAATACATTAGATACTATAATGGTCAAATGACTTCTTCTCTCTTTCAAGGGAGCTTTGATAGCTCTGTTAGTAGAGCATCGGACCCAAATGTCCCGTGCTCGATACCTGCCAATGCCAGGACGGCTGCCTCAGCGTACCCTTGCGGAATGCACATTGCTCCCATTTCATCGGCATGATACAACCAATATTGTACTGACAGTGCCGTTAAGAATAAAAAAAAGAAAAAACAACCAAATACCCTCTCTCTCTATCAGAGTGTGAAGTATATTAGAAAATATTCATAAATATTTTTTAAATGGGAAGTAAGGAAGCATATCAATCAGTTTATAATATAAAGAACAGCATAATAAAACAATATACTAGAATTTTGTTGTTTAAAACAGCCATGTTTTGTGGAAAATAATTGATTGTGTCTGCTTTTATATTGGTTAATAGGGGAATCGTATAATATGCTCGCAGATCAAAATGGTAATTGGATTCGTTCTGTATCACTGAGAATGAATCAAAATGGTATTTGGCTTCCTTCTTTCTCAATGAGAATGAATCAAAATGGCATTTGGCTTTGTTCTGTCTGAGAATGAATTTAAGCTTTCAACATATCTATTGTCAGATGTATTCGAACAAAGTGATCTCTTATTTATGAATGTCGTCCTGTAATCTCGTCGAGTTAACAAAGTGATGTCTTCTTTACGAATGTCGTCCGCTATCTAGTCGAGTCAACAAAGTGATCTATTTTTATGAATCTCGTCCGTAATCTAATCGAATTAACAAACTGATCTCTTTTTATGAATGTCACCCCGTAATCTCGTCGAGTAAAGAAAGTGATATTTTGTTTATGTCGTCCCATAATCTCGTCTATTAAAGAAAGTGATCCCTTGTTTATGAATGTCTTCTCGTTATCTCATCGAGTTAATGGGTTGTTTTTTTTTTTTTGTTACAGGCTGTGATTTGTCAGTGGTTATTTTCAAGTAAGACATTGATTTTTGAATGATCGCTACCTACCTTGCATGTACAGTGAAGCATCCATATAGCGATATCCATTCAAAACGGACATTTCTGAGGATCCCCAATGCAAATCTCTGTCTAAATGCCCTTTATGTAGCGGAACACAAGTGGAACATTGAGGGCTGACAAGTGACGTTTTGTTTGTTTTTATCAACTAAACTGAATGTGGCATCATTATAATGTGACACACGGTTTAAAAACCCATCTTGTTTTCACAGTTGACAAAACGTAGTAGCAAAAGTCCATCTTGTTTTTATATCTAAGTACACAGTGAACAGCTACTATTCTTCACTAGGTCTCATAAAGTTACAAGTTCCCTTAGTTCTGATTTCATGACATGTATGATCTTGTTTTAATATGGTAATGGACACCCTAATTATTAAACATGTATGATCTTGTTTTAGTACGGTTCCGGTAATGGACACCCTAATTATTAAGCATATATAATCTTGCTTTAGTACGTTTACGGTATTGGACACCCTAATTATTAAGCATACATAATCTTGTTTTAGTACAGTCCGGTAATGGACACCCTAATTATTAAGCATACATAATCTTGTTTTAGTACAGTCCGGTAATGGACACCCTAATTATTAAGCATACATAATCTTGTTTTAGTACAGTCCGGTAATGGACACCCTAATTATTAAGCATACATAATCTTGTTTTAGTACAGTCCGGTAATGGACACCCTAATTATTAAGCATACATGATCTTGTTTTAGTACAGTCTGGTATTGGACACTCTGCAGATAAAAATTACCTATCGGCAGGATGCGCAGGAAAATACAAGAAAGGGATACAAGTCAAAATTCACCCCACTGCACGACTCCGGAAACACTCAAAAATGTGTTAAACATTTGCCTCTATTACGGCCAGGAAAGGGCAGAATTACACACACACACACACACACACACACACACACACACACAAACAAACAAACATAAGAGAGCGAAGCACATACCCGGAGTCACTTGAGGCCAAGAACAAAAGCCTGGTGAGGACATACAATAACATCCTGGAATTTATAGCTAAAATAGGAAAACGAGAACAAATTAAAAGAAAAAAAAAAACCGTCCCGTGTAAGAGGTGACCTTTAATACTAGTGCCGCCAAGGCGAGAATTATTTCTTAAACATGGTACCACCCCCACCCCACCAACGTTTTGCAATGTCGGTGACATAGACTGAAAGTCAAGAGAGCAGGGCGAAATAATGCACAGAATCATTCCAGCAAAAGATAAAACGATAATATCAACTTAAAGATACTGACCCCAATCGTACTTAACCTAACGATCCTATGAGTCACTTTGTCCAAGAGACAGACCAAAGGTCAAGCGGACAGAGGAAAGAATTAAATAGATACACATATAGAACCGTCGCAATAAAACATAATGACGCTTTGTCCAAGAGACAGTCCGAAGGTCAAGCGGACAGAGAAAAAATAGACCCCGAGATAGAACTGTCACAATAAAACATAATGACTATAACTCGCATAATCAACGCTAAGCTGAGGTAAAAGGGACTGTTGATACTAGTACTGCCCCAACGGGGAAAACTAGTACTTAAATAATATAGCAGACCACCAATTACAACCCAGGGTTCGCTATCTGAAGACCGAAGGTCAAGCGAACAACTGAAAGGATATAATAATAATAATAATAATAATAATAATAATAATAATAAGGGTTATTTAAAGAAAAATACAAAGAAAGATAACACAAAAAATAAAAATTAAAGGAAAAACATGATTAAACATAGTGATCCCACCTTTAGGTAACACAAAGGATAACAGATAGGAAAATTACCCAAATAATTAAAAAAATCAAAACAGGCATTTCACTTTAAATAACCAAATGAACAATCAAATAAAGGCAATGTATGCAACAACAATGCAGGAATAATGTACAACATAGGCAACAACAATGCAGGAATAATGTACAACATAGGCACCAACAATACAGGAAAAATGGACGAACTCGGTGGACAAATAGCAGAAATAAAGAAGATCAGGAAATAAGAAGCAAACGAAAAGACACCAAAAGGACATAGAATAAAGAAGACGCTAGGAAGGAAGGACAAAAGGAAACTACCAGGAAAGAAGAAGCGAGTAGACATCAAATAAAGAATACGAATTGATCTGGAAAGACAACACTAAGAACGAGGAAAAGTCTAATATGTCCACCTAAAACAGAAAAGAAATTGCCACCCACCAAAAATAAAATCAATGTCCAAACCCCAAAACAAGCACACCCCACCCCACCCCCGGCGCCACACAAAAACATTGGAACATAAGATAACATCTATAGCATATACAGTATAAGAACCAGAAAAAGGACATGTAGATCTATAGATTACACACAGTATAGCACACAGCATAATACCCAGGTAAAAGACATGTACATCTATAGCTTACTGTACAGCACACAGCATATGACAGAAGGAAGCGACATGTATATCTATAGATTACACACAGTACAGCACACAGCATAAGACCCAGGTAAAAGACATGTACATCCATAGATTATAAACAGTACAGCACACAGCATAAGACCTAGGGAAAGGACACGTACATCTATAGCTTACACACAGTACAGCACACAGCAAATGACCCAGGGAAAGGACAGGTACATCTATAGATTACACACAGTACAGCACACAGCACATGACCCAGGAACAGGACATGCACATCTATATCACACATAGTATAGCACCATATCAGCTGACTTAGAGAAAAGGAAACAGGCCACAGAGATGAGGTGCTTCCGAAAGATCCTCGGCGTCTTATGCAAAGACCGTGTCACCAATGAAGAAATACTGCAAAGGATCAGACAAGCCATTGGGCCTCACGAAGACCTCCTGAGCACAGTGAAAAACGTAAACTGCAGTGGTATGGGCATGTCTCACGATCATCAGGACTTGTCAAGACAATCCTGCAAGGCGCTGTACAAGGAAGAAGAAAGAGAGGCAGGCAGAGAAAGAGGATGGAAGACAACATTCGGGAGTGGACAGACTTGACACTGAGCGACTCACTGAGAAAGACGGAAATTCGAGAGGAATGGAGGAAGATGGTTGTCCGGTCTCATGCGGTGCCCCAACGGTCTACCAGACTACGGGACTGATGATGATGATGATGATGTATAATTCATAAGCATAAGACCCAGGGAAAGGACATGCACATCTATAGCAGACACACTGTACAGCACACGCATGCAAAACAGCACTTCAAACCATCACCACCCTCACCCTCCAACAGCTCAGAAAATATAGTACGCACAACATAATTAGCTGTCATTCTGACCAAGAAAGCCCTCTTTAAGGCGAAAACTGTGTGGCCCTGAAATAAAAACCGGACTGGCATGCTGGTGGTGACGTCACCTGACGGCGATGTGAAAACCAAATCAAGATCACAACAATCATACTGCCACCATGAGCCAACCTCACTGGTATCTTTTCGGAAAACAACAAGTAAGCTCAGTACAAGAAACGAAACAAACTAACTTTCAGGATAATTCATAACTAAAATATTTTATCTGCGAATGTAAGCATTGCATTTCTCGGTGTTAGGGTAGTGAGTGCCCTCATAAATAGACAACTGGGCACAGAGTGGGTATAATAAGTGTAGCAGATGAAAGGCAAAAGAGAGGATGTGTGGACGGAGGAAGGACACGAACTTGGATCCGGGGATGGGAGGATGAGGAATCCGTAGGGTTTCGTTCTCTACCGGAAGCTCGAAGGGTGTCGGCCATGCTGGCGCCCTTTCTTCCCGTGGCTTGTTTGAGAAAATCGGAAATTTTAATCAGTGCACAAACGAGCACAAATGAACGACGAAAACGCAAAGCAGAAGCAGTGTGTGTGTGTGTGTGTGTGTGTGTGTGTGTGTGCTTGTGTACTTGTGTGATTATGTGTTTCATGAATTTTATATATATATATATATATATATATATATAACACGGCTATTATCTGACTTAGGTATTAAACGTCTGTATACAGGTGTTCAGATGTGAACAATATTATCGCCATTTATATTTTATGAGTGGGGACGCCAGCCTAGTTTTAAGCGATAAGTCTTCAACATACGTAACTTGATATCTCCTATCTCATCTTTCTTTATAATAAAAGCTACATAATGAAGCTTGTCATGTGATCTCGCTTATTTCTACTGTAGGGGCATATTGAAATGTTCATTGTTCTTATACTAAAATACATGAAGTATTTTTCTTTACATACTGTAAGTTTGACCACCTACTGTGCATGCTTGACATACCGTAGTTGGAGCACCTGCTGGAAATGCTTCATTCCACGGTACAATAATGACTTTGTCAAAGATTAATACTGCAAACAAGATTATAATGCAATATCACGCTTCTTCTGTTTGTTCACTCAGGCCTAAAGTACAGAGAATTATATAAAATAAAATTAGGAACATCTTGTTATTTCTTATTTAAACGACATGTTATTGAAATCTTTTAATCAGACAATAGAACATGTATCTTCTTCAAGACTTTGAATTAATTGATGAAATTTTCATGCAAAAGTTTACAACAATACGTACATTGGACCTCATTGTTCGTGTAATATTTAGTATACGAGTGATATTTAGTCTACGTGTGATATTTAGCATACGTGTGATATTTAGTATACGTGTGATATTTAGTCTACGTTTGATATTTAGTCTACGTGTGATATTTAGTATACGTGAGATATTTAGTATACGTGTGATATTTAGTATACGTGCGCGAGAGAAACAATGAAGCGATATTTTGTACATTCTTCTACAACAAGATGATAATGGCGTGGTATCTCTTTTCTTTTATGTCGGGCAGTCACAAGTCGAAAGATGTCGCCATATTAATTGGTCAGATCTTTATAGAACACCAAACTTCATGTATCGATTAAATCACAGTCAGCCATTTCAAATCTTCCTAGGACACCACAAACTTCATGCATCATTTAAATCACACAGTCAGCCATTTCAAATTTTTATAGAACACCATACTTCATGTATCATTTAAATCACACAGTCAGCCATTTAATAAGTAGGAGACATCTAAGGAAAAGAACAACAAAAGAGATTTGAAACCTTTATATCCGTTAATCCTTCTACCAAAATCTGTCTTAAGTCTTTATGTACCAATATCATAATGCTGACAATGCGGAAATCACTACACTACAGACACATACAATTTATTACAGATGTGCGGTATTACCAGTATGCCGGTTTACTGCTGGATTCTTTTCCTGTGGTACGTATCACGGTATATTTTCACTTTATCGGTACTTCGGTAGACTCCACCGATAAGGAATGCACGGTAACTCCCCAGTAATCTTGTTACTAACGTAATGATAATAACAGCATGTTTTCATTTATCATGACAAAATAATTCGAAATACTTTTTTATTGTTTTTTACAGAAGAGTTGTATTTTTCACAAATTAAGTTTTAAAACTACAAGTATAATTGTATTTATGATTCTTTAACCTCGTGTTTGACACATGTAATGTATACCAACGTGGTGGCCAAATAAGAGGATTTAAAAATACTCGGGCCAGATCCAACTTTTAGAAAGATGTCGGATAAAGAAAAACATAATTTTTTTTAGTTATTTACTTACATATGTTAATGTGTAAAGTACATTTATTCTTTTGTAAGGCACCGAATCAGCCTCAGAGTTCAGGAAAGAAGGAGTCTTCTGTTTGAATTTTACGTAATTTCTCAAGTCTTCCAAGTATTTTCTCGTTTGTGGAGGAAAATATGTTTTATGTATACTAGTCCTCTCTGACAAATTTTTTGCCCTGGTGTTGCTATCCCACTCAACGTTTGCCCATCTATTATGTCAACAGGGTAGCAAATAATATGTCGTCTTTAGAGTCAACAATTCCTACTTTTATCAACAAACTCTTTAATGTCAACTCAATATCTTGTACAGGATGAAACTTATAGTGTAAGCTTAATCGACTCGAATTAGTTACAGTCTTTAGATTACAGCTGAAAAAAAACATAGCATCCTCATATCAATTTTATCTACTATAAGGTACTAAATTGTTTTACAGTGAGGGATATTCGTTAGTGCAGAGCTATTTTATTTTCATTTATCTCAAGATAATACTTTTAAAAATAATATAATGGATATAATATGGTTTTATTTTGCTATAAGTCAGAGGAAATCTAATTTTCCAGCCTTTGATTTAAGAAAACAGTATCAGGCCCCTGCCTGAGAGAATTAAATTTTTGGTCTCTAATATAATTGCGGTATACCGTGAAATAGCACGGTATACGAGGGTATACATTTTTATCACGGGCTTCACCTCTACATTTTTTTGTAAAAAAAGTAATTGAATTGTATTTTTTAAAAATCAAATTCTGAACCCTGTAGTTAATCTTGTGATACCCGTGGGAAAAGAAAATGTTACCCGATTTTTTTTTACAGCGGTTTCTATTTGACCAACATACCCAAATTAACTGTTTTGACAGATACGAACCTCGCAATCTACCCTTTTGTTTATTCTTCCATTAATCGTTCACGTAGGTGATATTATCGTCTCCTATCACATACTTAGTCTCATTTTAAAACGATAAGCGTTGGCAAAATATTTTTTTGTCATTACAAGCGGGACGTTATCAGTGATTGTTTCCAAAATAAAATATTGTTCTGATTTACAATAAGTTTCGTAATAAATTGAATCAACGTCACCAAGACGCACATCTTCCAAATCGGTGAGATAATAATAAGACGATCCATTATAAGAGAAACATTGGAAATAAATTTTAAATCAACGTCACAAAGATGCGCATATACGCGATGAACCTGTCCACAATAAGGGGCAACTTTGAGTAAATTAAATCGATGTCACAAATACCCCCAATAAGCCTATCCAGTATCCGTATTCATTTCCCCAATAAGCCCATCCAGTATAAATATCCATACCTCAATCAGCCCATCCAGTACAAATATCCATACCCCAATCAGCCAATCCAGTACAAATATCCACACCCCAATGAGCCCATCCAGTATAAATATCCATAACCCAATGAGCCCATCCAGTATAAATAACCATAACCAAATGAGCCTATCCAGTGTAAATATCCATACCCCAATGATCCCACCCAGTATAAACATCCATACCCAAATTAGCCCATCCAGAATAAATATTCATAACAAAATCAGCCAATCCAGTATAAATATCCATACCAGAATCAACGCATCCAGTATAAATATCCATACCCCAATCACCCCATCAAGTGTATACATACATACATATATATATATATATATATATATATATATATATATATATATATATATATATATATATATATATATATATATATCCATACCCCAATGAGCCAATCCAATATAAATATCCATACATCAATGAGCCCATCCAGCATAAATATCCATACAGCAATTCGCCCATCCACACCCCAATGAGCCCATCTAGTATAAATATCCATACCCCAATGAGACCATCCAGTACAAACATCAATACCTCAATCAGCCCATCCAGTATAAATATCCATAACTCAATCAGCCCATCCAGTATAAACATCCATCTCTAAATCAGCCCATCCATTATAAATATCCATAACTCAATCAGCCCATCCAGTATAAATATCCAGAACCCAATGACCCCATCCAGTATAAATATCCATACTCCAATGAGACCGTCCAGTATAAATATCCATACCCCAATGAGACCATCCAGTATAAATATCCATACCCCAATCAGTCCATCCAGTATCGACATCCATATCCCAATCAGCCCATCCAGTATGAATATCCGCACCCAAATCAGCCCATCCAGTATAACTATCCATACCCTAATGAGACGATCCAGTATAGACATCCATATCAGAATGAGTCCATCCAGTATAAACATCCATACCTCTTTGAGCCCATCCAGTATAAATATCCGTACCCCAATCTGCCCATTCAGTATAAGCATTCATACCCCAATGAGCCCGTCAAGTAAAAACTCCATACCCGAATCAGCCCATCCAGTATCCACATGCATACCCCAATCAGCCCATTCAGTATAAACATCCATACTCCAATCAGCCCATCAAGTTTAAATATCCATATCCCAATCAGCCCATCTAGTATAAATATCCATACCCCAATCAGCCCATCCGGTATAAATATCCATACCTCAGTGAGCTTATCCAGTATAAATATCCATATCCCAAACAGTCCATCAAGTATATATATCGATATTCCCAATGAGACCATCCAGTACAAATATAAATACCCCAATCAACCCATACAGTATAAATATCCATATCCCAATGACTACATCCAGTATAAACATCCATACCCAAATCAGCCCATCCAGTCTAAATATCAATACCCCAAAGACCCAATCTAGTATAAATATGCATAACCCAATCAGCCCATCCAGTATAAATGTCCATACACCAATCAGCACATCCAGTATAAATATACATACGCCAATGAGCTCATGCAGTATAAATATCATTATCCCAACAGTCAATCCAGTGTAAATATTCATATTACCAATGAGACCATCCGGTATAAATATCCATACCCCAATAAGCCCATTCAGTATAAATATCCATACCCCAAAACCCCATCCAGTATAAATATCCATACCACATTTAGCGAATTCAGTATAAATATTCATACCCCAATCAGCCCATCCGGTATAAATATCCTTACCCCAATGACCCCATCCAGTATAAATATCCATACCCAAATGAGCCTATCGAGCATAAATATCCGTGCCCCAATGAGATCATCCAATATAAATATCCATACCCCAATGAACCCATCCAGTTTAAATATCCATACCCCGATCAGCCCATCCAGTATAAATATGCATACCTCAATTTGCCGAACCAGTATAAATTTGCATACCTCAATCAGCCCATCCAGTATAAATATTCATGCATCAGAAAACCCATCCAGTATAGACATCCAAACCCCAATTAGCCCATCAAGTATAAATATCCATACTCTAATGGTCCCATCGAGTAGAAATATCCATTCCCCAATAGGCACATCTAGTATAAACATCCATACCTCAATGAGCGCATCCATTATAAATGTCCATACCCCAATCAGCCCATCCGCAAGAAACATCCATACCCAAATGGGCCTTGAAGTAGTAATATCCATTCCCCAATTAGCCCATCCAGTATGCAAACACACACCCCAATCAGCCCATCCCGTATAAACATCCCTACCCCGATCAGCCCATCCAGTTTGAATATCCATACCCCAATCAGCCCATCCAGTATAAATATCCATAGCTCAATCAGCCTATCCAGTATAAATATCAATACCGAAATCATCCCATCCTGTAGAAATATCCATACCCCAGTGAGCTCATCCAGCATGAATATCCATATCCCAATCAGTCCATCCAGTATAAACATCCATATTCCCAATGAGACCATCCAGTATAAATAACCAAACCAGAATTAGCCGTTCCAGTGTAAATGTCCAAATCCATTAAGCCCATCCAGTATAAATATCCGTATCCCAATGACCCCATCCAGTATAAACATCCATACCTAAATCTGCCCATCCGGTATAAATATTCATGCTCCAATCATTCCATCCAGTATCAACATCCATATCCCAATCAGCTCATCCAGTCTCAATATCCACACCCCAATCAGTCCATCCAGTATAAATATCATATCCCAATGACCACATCCAGTATAAATATCCACACCCCAATCAGTCCATCCAGTATAAATATCCATACCCCAATGACCCAATCCAGTATAAATATCCATAACACAATCAGACATAGAGTATAGAGATCCATACACGAATCAGCCCATTAAGTATACATACACATACGCCAATGAGCTCATCCAGTATAAATATCCATATCCCAAACAGTCCATCCAGTATAAAGACCCATATTCCCATCCGGTATAAATATCCTTACCCTAATCAGTCCATCCAGTATAAATATAAATACCCCAAAGATCTCATCCAGTATAAATATCCATACCCCATTTAGCCAATTCAGTATAAATATCCATACCCCTATCAGCCATCCGGAATAAATATTCTTACCTCAATAACCCCATCCAATATAAAGATCCATAACCAAATGAGCCTATCAAGTATAAATATCCGTGCCCCAATGAGCTCATACAGTATAAATATCCATACCCCAATGAACCCATCCAGTATAAACATCCATACCCCAAGCAGCCCATCCAGTATAAATATCCATACCCAATTGGGCCAAGCCAGTACAAATATCCATGCATCAGTGAACAAATCCAGTATAGATATCAAAACTCCAATTAGCCCATCCAGTATAAATATCCATACCCTAATGGTCCCATCCAGTAGAAATATCAATACCCCAATAGGCACATCTAGTATAAACATCCATACCTGAATGAGCCGATCCAGTATAAATATCCATATCCCAATCTGCCCATCCGCTATAAACATCCATACCCCAATCAGCTCATCCATTATTAACATCCATACCCCAACGGGCCTTGAAGTAGTAACATCCATTCCCCAATCAGCCCATACAGTACACACGCGCATACACCAATCAGACCATCCCGTATAAACATCCCCACCCCGATCAGACAGTCCAGTTTAAATATCCATACCCCATGCACCCCATCCAGTATAAATATCCATACCTCAATCAGCTCATCCAGTATAAATATCAATACCCCAATCTGCCCATCCAGTATAAATATCCATACCCTAGTGAGCTCATCTCGTATGAATATCCATATCCCAATCAGTCCATCAAGTATAAACATCCGTAATCCCAATGACAATATCCAGAATAAATAACCATACCCCAATCAGCCCATCCGATGTAAATACACATACAACAATGACCCCATCCAGTATAAATATCCATAACCCAATGAGCCCATCCAGTATAAATATCCATACATAAATCACCCTTTCCAGTATAAATATCCATACGCCAATGAGCTCATCCAGTATAAATATCCATATCCCAAACAGTCCATCCAGTATTAATATCCATACCCCAATCAGCTCATCTAGTATAAATATCCATACCCCAATGACCCCATCAAGTATAAATATCCATACACCAATTAGCCAATACAGTTAAAATATCCATACCCCAGTCAGCCCATCCAGTATAAATATCCATACCCCAGTGAACCCATCCATTGTAAATATCCATATCCCAATCAGTCCATCCAGTATATATATCTATATTCCCAATGAGACCATCCAGTATAAATATCCATACCCAAATCAGCCCATCCAGTATAAATATCCATATCCCAATGACCACATGCAGTATAAATATCCATACCCCAATCAGCCCATCCAGTATAAATATCCATACCCCAATGACCCAATCCAGTACAAACATCCATAATCCAATCGGCCCATCCAGTATAAATATCCATACACCAATCAGCCCATTAAGTATAAATATGCATACGCCAATGAGCTCATCCAGTATAAATATCCATATCCCAAACAGTCCATCCAGTATAAAGATCCAAATTCCCAATGAGACCATCCACTATAAATATCCATACCCCATTTAGCCAATTCAGTATAAATATCCATACCCCTATCAGCCATCCGGAATAAATATCCTTACCCGAATAACCCCATCCGGTATAAAGATCCATACCCAAATGAGCCTATCGAGTATAAATATCCGTGCGCCAATGAGCTCATCCAGTATAAATATCCATACCCCAATCAGCCCATCCAGTATATATATGCATATCTCAATCTGCCGAACCCGTATAAATTTGCATACCTCAATCAGCCCATCCAGTATAAATATCCATACCCCATTGAGCGAATCCAGTATAAATATCCATGCATCAGTGAACAAATCCAGTATAGATATCCAAACCCCAATTAGCCCATCCAGTATAAATATCCATTCCCTAATAGTCCCATCCAGTAGAAATATCCATACCATTGGCACATCTAGTATAAACATCCATACCTGAATGATCCGATCCAGTATAAATATCTATATCCCAATCAGCCCATCCGCTATAAATATCCATACCAAAATCAGCTCATCCATTATTAACATCCATACCCCAATGGTCCTTGAAGTAGTAACATCCATTCCCCAATCAGACCATCCAGTACACACACGCATACCCCAATCAGACCAGCCCGTATAAACTTCCCTACCCCGATCAGACAATTCAGTTTAAATGTCCATACCCCATGCAGACCATCCAGTATAAATATCCATACCTCAATCAGCCATCCAGTATAAATATCAATACCGAAATCAGCCCATCCAGTATAAATATCCATACCCAAATCAGCCCATCCAGTATAAATATACATACCCCTTGAGCTCATCCAGTATAAATATCCATATCCCAATCAGTCCATCCAGTATAAACATCCATATTCCCAGTGAGACCATGCAGTATAAATATCCATACCCGAATCAGCCCATCCAGTATACATATCCATACGCCAATGAGCTCATCCAGTATAAATATCCATAACCCAATCACCCCATGTAGTATAAATATCCATACCGCAATGAGTCCATCCAGTATAAATATCTATACCCCAATTAGCCAATCCAGTTTAAATATCCACACCCCAATCAGCCCATCCAGTATAAATATCCTTACCCCAATGACCCCATGCAGTATAAATATCCATACCCTAATTAGCCATCCAGTATAAATATCCATACCCAAATCAGCCTATCCAATATATATATCCATACCCCAATCAGCCCATCCAGTGTAAATATCGATACCCCAATCAGCCCATCCAGTATAAATATCCATACCCCAATGATCCCATCCAGTAAAAGGGGCAAGTAGAGTTGTTGTTTATTACCTTTAAATTATTTATTATTTAAATTAAGAAAAATCATATCAGTGCATAATGTACGAGGGCTTACTTGATTTTAAATTGATTTAAATAAAAGAAGAAAGTAAAATATACAAGAGAGGAATGCGGATAGCTCGATAGATTAATGCACATACATATTTCACTTTTTTTCAAGTATGCTTTTTGTGCGCTTTTAATATAGGATAACAATATGAGATTGTATAGGACTTTGAAAACAACTGCATATACGCATACATTTGAACGTTCTCCGCCGAAAGGTTCCATGCAGAACTTTTGTCACTTCTTGCATGTGATAACAGGAGGACCGAGAGCGGCACGTGCTCCGTGTTTAATAGTCGTCTAGATAGGCATTTATATGGCATGGATGATATGGAGATTACTTGAACAAGGGGTTTTAATGACTGGTCGATATATACGGTTTTGAAGTTAAGTTACTAAGCAGAAACTATTATTTTATATTAAACTTGACCTTTGACATCTAGAGCCCATAATTTATGGACTTTTTATTAGCTTCAGTACAAAACAGTTTGGTCAACAAACTGATTCAACCACAAAATTTCTTTAGCAAAACCAATTCGTCTTAGAGTCACAGTGGCCTTCACCTTTGACCCTTCGACACCAAAATCAACGGGCTTCTTCCATGCAGTATGTACGAGCCCCAGAAGTAAAGTTATTATGAAAAAATATATTCTTTTCTTTCAGTTTATGTGTTCTTGATTTTTTTTTTTACGGTTACAGTGGGGGCCCCGGGTGACCGAGTGGTCTAAAGCCCTTCACTGTTACGGATCATTGCCATCTCAAAACTGCGTGGGTTCGAGTCTTGGGTTCGGCCAATGTGGGTGTAATGTGTTGAATTTTGAGTAAGTATTGAACATTAAAATTGAATACGCTGTACATTAAAATTTTATTACAGTCAAGCCAGCAAGGTTTTATGTGAAGGGTTACTTCGGCCTTTTCCCCATGTCAGTTGTTAAATTTCGTGGGAGAGGGAGAGGCCAGCATCTACGGCTAATTTAGAATTGACCCGGGCATGGCAAAGCTGTCCCGGGGATAATAAACATTAAGATGTCGACCATACCCACTTAATGGGAACGCCATGTCGAATAGTCCTTTAACAAAAGGAAGTTGGTATGTGTCGTATTTCTCAGATTCTAGGCTGTCAAAATCTGACTAAAGAAAAATTATCTTGGGGAAAAGAAAAATTAGGAACGGCTGTTGACGATTCGTCAGTTTAACTTAAAGCGTACACCCTGGTAGAAATGTTGAATTTAAAGTAACGACTTTGGGCGAATTTCCTCAGTCCGAGATTTTCCTGCAAGAGGAGCAAGACTCGTCTGACTCAGGGGAAAAACTAAAGAGTAGTTCTTTTCTCGTTAAGACAAGTAAGGGGACCAGGTGGCTGTCTTGTGGGCAAAGACAGGCCTTTAGTGATAGGACGCACATTTTCTTGCAAAGAACAGCATTAAGGTACGCAATTTTAATTTTTCATGCGTTTTTTCTATTTTGTTTGTTTTGTTTTATGCAAATGTGTTTGATATGCCTCGGATCCATGATATGCATCGTTTATTCGATTTCATGGAAATCTGTTGTAATGCTAGAGTTGTTTATGCAATATATTTCTTTAGTTTTATAGTTACTAGTTAATTGATAAAATTGACTGATTGCATGCGATCCAAATGTTCAGATATGTAGGATTTCATAGGGTTATATGACTTAATTTCCTTTGTCTGTTAGGACGATACTGATTATCGTGAGTTAACGGTAATTGCATATTTATATCTGATTTATTTAATGCTTAAAAAATCTTGTAGGTTAGGGATTAGTGTGAGCTAGAAGTTAGTGGCTCTTATTCAACAGTAATCGATAGCATGTATCTTATTGAGTGGAACTGACTAGGTCGGATGTCTAAGGAGTCATGTGGTAGCGTATGCAGGGAGATACGGGAATGTTTGTTTATATGCACCGCAAAAGTGTTAATTTATGGTCAGTTGCTTTGAAGCGAGGGTGATGACCTATCGAATTAGGTCAGACTTAGATGTACATTACAGGAGTTGTTTGTAACTAGAGATAACGGTTGTACCTTACTCAAAATACAGTCTAAATTTGTAGGGACCATTAACCGTTAAGGTCACCTTATGTCAGAATGTATGCAGTGTTTGGATAGTTAGTTTATGCTTTCTGAGTAATAAAAGTGAAAGAATTTTATATATATAGAAGGTGATACAAAATAGAGACTGAGTGGTAATCTCGTCATTCAGGGAAATAGCTCTCTGGAACAGTCTGGGACAGTCCGAAAGACGGAAGTCCGGATAAGAGATCAAGCGGTTAGAATTGAAGGATCAAGAAAGATCAAACGTATACACGTGAAGGTAGGAAGACGTGGGATATACGGAGACAAAGACAAGAAGCGACGCTAGGTGATGCAAATCAGGCGTGGACATTGTGCTCGTTTTACCACTCTCGTTATCATGATGAAATGAATCAATAATAGAACACTGCTATTGAAATTCTGTAAACGTAAATTTGTTTGAATTGAAGCTGACACTATTAGTTTATGTCATTGATTAAATTATTATTCTCTTGTCTAAAGGGGGCTCGTATTGTATTACTTCTCAATAGTTATGCTCAGTTCTCTGTTGACGTTCTATCTATCCAGCCACACCGGGCAATAAAATCGAGGGAGGTCATCCTCTAGATAACGATAGCCAAATCTAATTAACCACCCCTCTTGTGCGTAGTGGGACCATCGTTCCAGTGGATATGTGAGAAAGCTTGCCAGTAGCTTCTCGAGGGTCGGTGGTTCTTTCAGGGGTTTTACCGTGTTCTTCCTCCGCCATTTATACTGGCCGCCATGTAAAACCTATCTTTTGCTGAAAGTGGCGTTAAATCATACAACAACGACAACAGTTACAGTCACCTCTACCCTGTGTCATTATTTGACAATACAATCGATACCTTTCTTTCACACCCAAAGTGCAAGGCATACATAACGTCTGTCTAGTATGTAAAGAACTAAGTTTATTGATCGGAGGCCGTTTTTCTTCATTCAGCGATAGTTACTTTAACCTTTGACCATTGACTATGAGAACAAAGTTATTTCCCTATGTTATCTGTTCAAGTTACACAGGAAGTTTAGTCTGGGTATGTGATGTAAAACCAATGTTATTGTGCAGAAATCATTTCATTTCTTTCATCCACAGAGACCTTGTTATTTTATCTTTTGATCCCAAAATCTGTTATTCCTTACCACGATTGCAAGTCATCCACAAAGGTTGGCAACAGTAGATGACGGAAAACTAAAGTCATCGTGCATACATGGAAATGTTAATAGAGAGATGGACAGACAGACGGACACACAATCATAGCAGTGTTCACTACGTCATACTGTAAACACATAAAACATCAACTGGTACTTCTCCCTCACTGCAGTTCTTCCAAAGCGCATGGGGGGGGGGGGTTAATAAGGTTTGTCGTGTAGATCATGCACTAATTTGTTATCTATCCAACATTTGACATATTGTATCATTCATCTATGGTCTATTGTCCTTTTTGCTGGGCTAAACACTATTGGAAACAGAAGAAATCTTGTCAGTTTCTTCTTACATTGGACATGAAGATGAAATAATTTCAAAAATTATTTAAAAGTCTCCCATAGTATTGGTAACTAAACTAAGCTGGACTAAAAAATCGGCATAGTTTCCACTATGATTTAAATGATCTCATCCCCTACAGACAACACATAGGTTGGACACACAAATGACTCCCTCCACTACAGACAACACATTAGGAACCATGCCAGTACGTCGTTGGACGCATACAATGACCCCCTCCCTTACAGACAACACATTAGGAACCATGCCAGTACGTCGTTGGACGCATACAATGACCCCCTCCCTTACAGATAACACATTAGGAACCATGCCAGTACGTCGTTGGACGTATACAATGACCCCCTCCCTTACAGACAACACATTAGGAACCATGCCAGTACGTCGTTGGACGTATACATTGACCCCCTCCCTTACAGACAACACATTAGGAACCATGCCAGTACGTCGTTGGACGTATACAATGACCCCCTCCCTTACAGACAACACATTAGGAACCATGCCAGTACGTCGTTGGACACATACAATGACCCCCTCCCTTACAGACAACACATTAGGAACCATGCCAGTACGTCGTTGGACGCATACAATGACCCCCTCCCTTACAGACAACACATTAGGAACCATGCCAGTACGTCGTTGGACGCATACAATGACTCCCTCCCTTACAGACAACACATTAGGAACCATGCCAGTACGTCGTTGGACGCATACAATGACTCCCTCCCTTACAGCCAACACATTAGGAACCATGCCAGTACGTCGTTGGACGCATACAATGACCCCCTCCCTTACAGCCAACACATTAGGAACCATGCCAGTACGTCGTTGGACGCATACAATGACCCCCTCCCTTACAGACAACACATTAGGAACCATGCCAGTACGTCGTTGGACACATACAATGACCCCCTCCCTTACAGACAACACATTAGGAACCATGCCAGTACGTCGTTGGACGCATACAATGACTCCCTCCCTTACAAACAACACATTAGGAACCATGCCAGTACGTCGTTGGACGCATAAATTGGACACATAAATGACCACCACTTCCTTACGGACATAGGGAATTATGCCTGTACGAAGTTGGGCACATAAATGACCCCCTCCCCTACAGACAACACATAGGGAACTATGCCAGTACGAGATTGGACACATAAATGACCTCCTCCCTTACAGACAACACATAGGGAACTATGCCTGTACGGGGTTGGACACACGAATGACCCCCTTCCTTACAGACAACACATTAGGAACCATGCCAGTACGTCGTTGGACGCATACAATGACCCCCTCCCTTACAGACAACACATTAGGAACAATGCCAGTACGTCGTTGGACGCATACAAGGCTTTATTTCCAATACGATATCAAGATTCCCCCGCAGATAAAACACTGAGAACTTCGCCATCTCAACTTTGATCTTTATACTAGATTTATTAACGTTGCTTTCATTATATCGAAATATCTTATTTGACATGTGTTTAAAGTAGTGAACACATAGAAGTTTATATATATATATATATATATATATATATATAGAGAGAGAGAGAGAGAGAGAGAGAGAGAGAGAGAGAGAGAGAGAGAATTATTAATATTCAGCAGACAGAATGGAAGGTGCTATCCCTGTGTTCTATAGAAGAATGCTTGATAATAGTAGGCAGAAGTAATATTTAATACAAATAATCCAATCATACAGGTTAGAGAATTTTTATTTCGTACTCTGAAAAGAATCGAGATCCAGGTCCGCTGTTAAACGGCACCCATGGCCTTGCCTGCACGCACCAGCCCATATTCCATCACGACTATTCACTCATCCCCAAAAAATGATGCTACTGAATTGGTGTTATATGCACTCGGGTGTAGCAGACACACTCGCATGACGACTTAATAATTAATTCTCATCTATGTACACGGCCTTTCCTGTTTCCTGTGATATAAATCAGGGTATATAGGATTATTTGTAGAGAATTATAACTATACACCTGACAAAACGGAAAGTGCTATCCCTGGATTCTATAGCAGAATGCTTGATAATACTAGGCAGACTTAATATTTAATACAAATAATACTATCATACAGGTTAGACAATTTTTAATTTATGCTGTACGGAGATTCGAACATAGGTCCGATTCTATATATATATATATATATATGTGTGTGTGTGTGTGTGTGTGTGTGTGTGTGTGTCTTTGTACAAGTTCTCTCTCTCTCTCTCTCTCTCTCTGGTACACAATACAGTATATTCATTTGCTGTAAGCATAGTTTGCCATGTACACCAGTCAATAAATTCCCAGTCACCTCTTTCCATATTGGCAAGATCAAAGGCCGCAATTTCCAACTTAACATGTCGATTGATCGTTGTATATATATATATATATATATATATATATATATATATATATATATATATATATATATATATATATATCAATGTACCGTACTCTTCCATATAATACATCAACACCTTACAGATACCAAATAACTCAGTATATCATACACTTCCAAATACTACAACATCAACATCCTGAAATAAATCACCTCAATGTACCATATTTTTTCCATCAACTTATCGAAGTCAATCATCTCAATGTACCGTACACTTTTGGAAACCAATAACCAATATTGCCTCTTGTATGTTGGAGATTACGGACCAAGAATTTACAATACACAAATATACCACTCAATTTTCTATCACAGCTTGTAAATATGTACTGTAATAAAATCGTGTAATAAATAGATTTATATAATATCAAATAGACTGTAATGAAATCGTGTAATAAATAGATTTATATAATTTCAAATAGACTGTAATCAATGAAAATTCTATGTTTTTAGAGACATAAAACGTTAATGAACTCTGATCACGGAAACATCCCTGTCTCTATAGACAGAAAGCGTTAATGTACTCTGATCACGGAAACATCTCTGTCTCTATAGACAGAAAGCGTTAATGTACTCTGACCACGGAAAGATCTCTGTCTCTATAGACAGAAAGGGTTAAGTAATCTGTGATACGCGGTATATGAGGGTTGAACTTACTGACTCTGGAAATACAAGGTGACAAATACTATATTAAATTATAAGAATAGGTCCGATAATCTGCATTCAATTTTACGGTATGTATGTATGTATGTATGTATGTATGTATGTATGTAAAGTGGAAGATAAATAGACACGAAGAAAGAGAGCGACATACATAAAAATCAAAAGAAAGATAAGGAGAAACGGAAACGGCGGCGGATATCAAAAAGATTATAATTGATAAAGTAGCCAAAAGCAACTCGTGACGAGAGATAATTTATGAGAATCGTCTCTTGCTGAATATTCACAAATCTTAAAAACCCACAGTAGAATATTTTGTAAAGGATTTAAAAAAACAAACAAAAAAAATTAACCAATTTTCAGAGTATGGCCCGGAAAGGAATGTTGTAGACGCATGGCTTCTTTACAGTTTATTTTGCACTTTACTTTACATCTAATAATGATTTTACTTATTTCATAGTTCTTACAAAAAAAAAAAAAAAAAAAAAGACCAGGAAAATTGCCTATCAACATCAGAACTGGTTCTACTGGAAATTATTGACTTGTTATGATTAACTTTTGTTAGGAACGCTTAGAAGAATTTCGGGCATAAAACATGAAAATAAGCAATTGACTGAATTGTTCCTGTACCGACAAATTCTTATCGTTTGTTTTTGTCTGGAAGTATCAATCTAACGGTGAGTGATAGAAAAACAGTAAACTTTAATGCTAAAAAACTTAGTGTCCAAAAGACTTCTAAAGAAGTTGATTATGGTCTGCATGTCACCCATCCCCCAATATTCCAAATCCAACTTTAAAAGGATACAATGGTTATTTAAGTGACTGGAAAGTAAATACTTTATCAATGATTTTAGGTAGAGTTTAAAAATATTCTGAAATTGCTGAAAGACTGTGCCCATTGTGTTCAGATATCGAAGACTAATTTCACATTGCTGTTAAAGTCCAGTGCATGATAATTTGAGAAATACTTATTCATCCGCATCTTCACTGCAATGCAAATCATTAATAACATTAATTTCCTACATAATTTTGATCATTATTGAGTATGATCTATATAAATTAGAGAGTCCGTCTGGTAATCCTAGAATTGTTATGTTTCGTGGTTGTACTATATTTTTTGTATACGTCTATGTATATTGGTCCTGTGGCCTATGTTACAAGAAATATATTATTATTATTATTATTATTATTATTATTATCGCAACGACCTGACCCCATAAGCCATCATACCCCGTTAGTTCAATTCTTCATGGACAAAGTTTTATCCGAATATTTTAAACGTAAATGGAGCAGTAACTATGGGAAGTAATTGAGATATTTGCTCTAACCCTAACCCTGCTAAGATATATATTATACATGTATAATGTCATAAGTGTACAAATGCTAAGGCATACATTATACATGTATAATGCTATAAGCGTACAAATGGTAACATTGTACGTGTAGACACTAATACGCATACGCCATATGATGGGGAAGGTAAACAGGTGACTTGCGAAAGATGAGCGAAAGTTAGAGGAAGGACAAAACACGAGGTACGATATATGGACAATGAGGAGGACGATAATCTTTTTATACAAAAAATCAGGTGATCATAAACACGACGGGAAACAGCTAGCGGAACACCCAGGAAACACAGAACCAACAAAACCAACACCAACACGAGGAAGAACCTCAGATAAGGTGATGATGAAGCTGCAGTGTCTTCCTGGAGTAAACATTAAGAATAACCGAATTCGATGATCGACTAAACTCACAATCTCAGTAAACAGGGGAACAAACAACAAGCATCATAAGCGCTAGAGATGGAATTTACGATTCCCAGCAAGTCCTGAAAGTCCTTCAAGACTAGGCCTGGGCCTAGCATCAGGATTTAGCATACAGTCATCGGAGAGGAGAAGACTCTTCTTATAATATGAGGGAGCCAAGAAACAACAACAAAATGCTCAATGGGGACCGAAAGGACAGTAAATTGCAAAGTAAACCCAGCCGAGATCTAGCGTCCACCCTTGCAACATTAACACCAACGCCTTCGGCGGTAGACGTCGCAAAACAAACGCCTCAAGCCAATATAATAATATAAGCTCTGCAATATGTCTGCGACCAGCCGATGAATTAGCAATTGTAGACCGCTACTAAAACGAGAAGCAGCACTACAACACATTGATGACCACTGGCTGCATATCGCCTCCGCCAAAAGATGACGAAATAAGGTATACAACGCTCGATGGATACAGATAACTGATACTATACACCCTCAAGGTGAAAAACAAGGAAAATGACCAATCGCACTGTATACGGCATCAATGTGAAGAATACGGCCGATGTCCAATCGCACAGTATACACCGTCAAGGTGAAGAATACGAAGAAAATCCAATCGCACTGTATACTTCACCAAGGTGAAGAATACGGCGGATGTCTAATCTCACGGTGTACATCTTCAGGGTGTAGAAATCGTACTGTATACTTCTCGAAGGTGAAGAATATGGCGGATGTCTAATCCCACGGTATAGGTCGCCAAGGCGTAGAATACGGCAGATCTCCAGGAATCACGGTACTAATTCAGTTCCCATAGTAAACCTATGCAAACACCATGATATTAAAAATTCAATAACTTAAAATTTTTTAGTGCTCATAGCCAAACCTATATTTATCATTATAGATGAAACGTGGAAGTCAGCTTCTGTGCAGAGGAAAGGATATTAGCCGCGACATTTTTCTGGACCTGCATATGTTTGAAACATGTGCTTTCAATTCCGCACCAAAGAGTCAGGTGCTAATTTTAGTAATGAGTGTTCCAAACTCAAGACTGTTAAAGGACTGAAATTCCATCAATAAAACAATATCTCTATTTTTTTCACTTTCAACTAGGATATGGTCTCAAAAGATTCTTTTTCCTAAAACATAACTTACATTATTAACCAATCCTGGTCAGCCAAACCCATATATACTCTATTTAATGTTCACCCATTTCTAGGCTGGTTCCCATTTTTCAATACCATTAGTACCGTGTGTCCTATATCCACCCTTGATTTTCTTGACAGCCCTAGGAATAGTAGTTCAATACATAAGTAAGCAATGTGCATAGTTCTGCTTGTCAAAGATTACATTATTGAATATTAAATTATATTGCAAGTTCATTTTCACCTAAAGAGCAATGGTGCATTTCAGGCAACAATTAAATATTTGAGCTTTATTTAAGAAAATAAGAAAAAAAAAAAAATACTTAAATTAAGCTATGTAGCAAGAGTCATCTTTTTTAATATCACCATTTATCTCTCTTTAATTTAATACTGAAATATATTACCAGCCTTGTCATATTATGTAACTAATGAGTAAAAGGTCAAGTGACCATCTATATGTACATGTATTATTACATACAAAGATATTTAAATGACAAAAATGACCTTAAATTCCTTCCAGAGGATATATAATTTTAAACTAAGGTAAGGTAGACATAAGTCCATTAAAATGCAAAATATAAAGTTTCAAAGCATTCACTTAAAGAAATTACTGGGATGCAAATTCCTGTGAGGTCATCCCATTAATCATGGTGGAAGAGATCTAAGTGATCATATCTGAAGCATTATGTTTCAAAACACAACTAGGAAATATCATATTGCTTACTATAATTATTCAATAAATGGTAAATTGTATAAATTTTATATATGTATTGCTTAGATATGAACCAAAGTATAAAACACTCCACCTAACACAGTCAAATCTGCACCCTGTCCCCCCACCCCCCACCCTTGGCAACAGTTGGTATTCTGAATATGTGTTTAATATCCCAGTGAAAGTCACTCTGTGGTTTACAAAAGATATTAATTTTGCTTGATATCCATAAATGGAACCATACGATTGCATTTATAGTAAAGTTAATTGCACCTGCATATGTGGAGTCACTGTATTGCTTTAGCTGTCTTTAGGAATCACGGTACTAATTCAGTTTTCATAGTAAACTTATGCAAACACCATGATATTAAAAATTCAATAACTTAAAATTTTTGAGTGCTCATGACCAAACCTATATTTATCAGTATAGATGAAACCTGAAAGTCAGCTTCTGTGCAGAGGAAATTATATGAGCTGCGGCATTTTCTGGACAGCATATGTCTGAAACATGTGCTTTCAGTTCCGCACCAAAGAGTCAGGTGCTAATTTTAGTAATGAGTGTTCCAAATTCAAGACTGTTAAAGGACTGAAATTCCATCAATAAAACAATGTCTCTCTCTTTTTTTTCACTTTCAACTAGGATAAGGTCTCCAAAGATTCTTTATCCTAAAACATAACTTACATTATTAACCAATCCTGGTCAGCCAAACCTGTATATACTCTATTTAATGTTCACCCATTTCTAGGTTGGTTCTCATTTTTCAATACCATTAGTACCATGTGTCCTCCATATCACTGTGTATGCCGTCTTGGTGGAGAAAAAAGCGATGTCTAATAGCGTTGTATACGCCATCAAGGTGCAAAATACGGCGAATGCCCAGTCGCCATGTATACGTCACCAGGGTGAAGAACACAGCGAATGTCTACTCGCACTGTATACACCCTTTAGGTGAAAAATACTGCGAATGTTCAATCGCACTTTTTACTCCGACAAATCTGAAGACTAGGGAAAATATACAGCTGTGAATGCCCATTTGCAGTGTAAAAGCAGTCTAGGTGGAGAATCAGGAGAATAACTAATCGCCCTTTATACGCCGTCAAGTTGAAGAATACAGCGAATGTCCAATCGCACTGTATGCACCTTCAAAGTACATAATAAGGCGAATAGACAATCGCCCTTTATACGCCGTCTGGGCGAAGAGTAAGTCTAATATTCAATCGCACTTTGTAACGAATAAGTCGAATGCCCAATCGCACTGTATACGCCATCAAGGAGCAGTCCGACATCACCTTTCACAGTCAATCACTACTTTATAGTAGCTGACCTAATCGATTCTGAGGGACCTCGCTAAAGCATCAGACGGTGGTTTGAGACACTAGTACACCTGAAAAGATTTGTCATGTCTTCTCCGCCGTCTCAACCAAACGGCCCCATTAAGGGCTAAAATAACTCTATTAAGGTCTAAAATAAACTTTAATTGCCCAAAGGATTTAATTTTGGATCCAAACACCCGCTTCAATCAAAATTTCAAATTTAACCCATTCGCAACCTTATATAAAAGATATACCCGATAATCCCGAGTGAAACATAAGATAAAAAGTATTAAAAGGTTAAATATTGAAGTGTAATGTATACCTGGTATGATTTTACGTTTTTGAAACTTTAAGCACTTTCAGTGCATTAAATTATAATAATCAAATAGGTCAATATCAAACTAAACAGATTGATTACATTATGTGTCAAACATAAAATTCTAGTAATCGAATAGGTAAAAATAAAAATAGATAGATTGATTACATTATGTGTCTAACATGAAATAAGCCTCTGTGTCCTTCTTTAACTTGACCTTACACATACATTGTGCACAGGAATCGCGCAATTTATAAAATTGGTCTCAGTGAGCACTTTTTTTAATAACTTGTCGTAAATGACCAAATTTGGTCATACACAACTTGTTAGTACAAACACAGATGGACTAAGATATGTCCCAAGACCAAACATAGACATCGTGATCACGTTCAGTGAAAGGAACGACATATCAATGAAAGAATTAGGGCTACATAACACTTGTTATTTTCCATTAAGCTTGAGTAAAGAACCATGTTGATACATGATAGGCAGTAATTACATAAAACTAACAGTAGCCTAAAAAGTAGAGAGACAGAGACAGACAGACAGACAGACAGACAGACAGACAGACTATGCGGTGGGACGGGGCGGTGAGGTGTCCACAAATAATGTATATTGAGCCGTCATTTACCGCATTGACTTACAAACTCGGCACGTTTTGATTGCAAACACAAAAATACTCAAGGTTTTTCCTATGGTTGTGGACCGTGTGCAAAGTGCAGATCTGCATTGGACTGATATACCTTGGGTCATACTTGCACATTTTAACACTTTTTTTAATGTTATTACCAAAATGTAATCTTAACATTTTTAATGTTATTACCTAAAAGTAATCTTAACATTTTTAATGTTATTACCTAAAAGTCATCTTAACATTTTTATTGTTATTACCTAAAAGTCATCTTAATATTTTTAATGTTATTACCTAAAAGTCATCTTGACATTTTTAATGTTATTACCTAAAAGTCATCTTAACATTTTTAATGTTATTACCTAAAAGTCATCTTAACGTTTTTAATGTTATTACCTAAAAGTCATTTTGACGTTTTTAATGTTATTACCTAAAATCATCTTAATATTTTTAATGTTATTACCTAAAAGTCATTTTGACGTTTTTACTGTTATTACCTAAAAGTCATCTTAACATTTTTAATGTTATTACCTAAAAGTCATCTTAACATTTTTTTAATGTTATTACCTAAAGTCATCTTAACGTTTTTAATGTTATTACCTAAAAGTCATCTTAACATTTTTATTGTTATTACCTAAAATTAATCTTAACATTTTAAATGTTATTACCTAAAACTAATCTTAACATTTCTAATGTTATTGCCTAAAAGTAATCTTGACATTTTTAATGTTATTACCTAAAAGTCTAATAACCATTGATACTTATTTTATTTATTAAAGTTGCTATTATAGGCATTTATATAAACTATTCAAACAAATTTCCAAGGGGGTTAAATTATATCTGAACATTATCCGAGTCTAAAATTAGATTGGTCACGAAGATGTGATTCTGAATTTAACGGGAAATTATTATTGTTGATCATGTCTATAGTTGTCATAAAATGCTATTTTTAGCTACCGTGACACCTACTTGATTGTACTAATCACAAGATCAATAGCGTTGGTTGTCTACCTATACATTTTGAAGTTTCATGACCATCAGATAAATAGAACTGAAAGTATCGTCAGAAATAATATATTCGGATGGACAGACGGAAAAACTGTTTTTGGACGCCATGATCTTAGACTTGACTGACCAGCCTCCAAATCGATGGCGTAAATACCTATCCACAGGATAAAGATTCGTATGCATTACCATCAGACAAACATATTCGGATGCATTACCATCAGACAAACAGATCCGTATGCATTACCATCGGACAAACAGATCCGTATGCATTACCATCGGACAAACAGAAGTCAAGTTTTCTCCAGAAACGAAAGTCTGCTGACGACTGAGAGCTGTTTTGATGGACTAAGTTCCAGTGGAATAGTATTCCTTCGTTACATGAGAATACCAATTCTGCAAACGTCATGTCCATCGATTGGCAGATGTTTGGGAAATACAAAACCACTTAAAGTGCAATTGAATAGGAAAGACCGCAGGCACGTAACCATCCCTATGATATTTCTAATAATACACATATAGATAAAATGTAAGCAAAGAGAGCAACATTTACTTCGTTTTTGTCCCGTATTTTCTATGGAGAAAGAAGTTTCTGTCTAGATCCAGTATAAAAGAAAGGAATTCAGTTTAAGTAGTATGTAACACATACATGATTGAATGCCAAAACTTGCAGCCTGGTTTTATGGCTTAGAGTCTCTACCAAAATTAACACTATATCATTATCTCTCTTGTGTGTGTATAGGTGCTTATGTGTGTGCTTGTAAGTGGTGTTCAAATTACAACAATATATTGTTTGACCTTCCTTTCTGATCTTCTTTCAAACTAATGAGAACTCTTCATAGAAACTAACCACTGATCAATTATTCTGATTTGGACCAATAACCATTTTTTCATTATATTTGAATCTTTGGGCTAACGCATCTTCGAACTGTTGAACCCTTCCTTCGGGACAATACATATTTGGATAAACGCATCTTTGACATGTTGAACCATTCTTTTGGGCCAATGAATCTTCGGATAAACGCATCTTTGAACTGTTGAACCCTTCTTTCGTGTCAATGAATATTCGGATAAACGCACCTTAGAACTATTGACTCCTACTTTCAAGCCAATGAATCTTCGGACAAACGCATCTTTGAACTGTTGACTCCTACTTTCAGGCCAATGAATCTTAGGACAAACGCATCTTTGAACTATTGAATCCTACCTTCAAGCCAATGAATCTTCAGACAAACGCATCTTTGAACTGTTGAATCCTACTTTCAAGCCAATGACTCTTCAGACAAACGCATCTTTGAACTGTTAAATCCTACTTTCAAGCCAATGAATCTTCGGACAAACGCATCTTTGAACTGTTGACTCCTACTTTCAAGCCAATGAATCTTGGGACAAACGCATCTTTGATCTGTTGGACTAATGAATCACGAGGATATAATCCAAAACTTCTTTAAACGAATTCACAGTTTCTGAAACAGCTTTATAATTCCAACGGTCATAATGAACAGTAATGTTTAAATCTCGTTAAGCATGTGATTCTTACAACTATTATCATTAAAGAAATGCACATGATATAGAGATGCACAATAGTGAGAGCGTTCATTATAAACTAATACAATAAACTGTTGGGTCACTGCACTTGAGTGTGTGTGTGTTTGTGTGTGTGTGTGTGTGTGTGTGTGTGTGAGAGAGAGAGAGAGAGAGAGAGAGAGAGAGAGAGAGAGAGCGGTCAAAAGGGAGAGAGAGAATATGTAATTCCTATTTTAAACAGGTCAATCAAGGCATACAGAGACTTACTCTTTATGGCATGTTTTCCATAAGAAATGTCATGAAAACTCCCATCACATAAATTCACATCTGTAGGAAAAAAATCACATTGTATGTAGTGTGGATAAAATATCGCAAACCTTAATTGGAGACATAATTAAATCCTGCTTAGGATGATATTAAAACTAGTTCTGTCAGTAGCTTGATAAATTGCATGATTCTAGGTTCCTTGTGAAATCACTATTGTATCGAATGACCATTCACCACTACTGTATCGAGGGACGGTCCGTCACTATTGTAAAGAGGGACTGTCCATTGCTACTGTATCGAGGGACTATTCATCAATACTGTATCAAGGGACTATCCATCACTACTGTATTGAGGGACTATCCATCAATACTGTATCAAGGGACTATCCATCACTACTGTATTTATGGACTGTCCAAATTACTCTGAGTCTGATTCGTGTGGGAAGGTGCTTCTTACCTTTTTTCCCAATGTTACATGTTGCGGTCTACATACAGTTAGCCTGCACTGGCGATAGATAAAGTACGCAAATTAAAACAATCCAAACACATTGAGTTTTGACATATACTGTTCTATTTCCATATATAAGTGGACACTATTTTTTCAGTAATATGTGAACAAAGATGTTTGGCTTTAGGTTGATTTTCTTCCATATGCTTGCAAAATATAGATAAGGTAAAGTACAAGCATCTTGCCCACTAAAATTACCTTTGAAGATCAAAGCAATGCACGTGATCAAATTATGACACTGGCAAAACCATGATTACGAGGCTCGGATACTGTAACAGCTGCTCATAGTCAAAAGTAACCGAAAAGAATAAACACTGCGAATGAAATAGGTGGATTTTCAGAGGGGATGAATATTTCTCCACTTCTCTTGTCGCTAAGCACTAATCAAGTTAACTTAACGAAAAAAAAAACATGGTAGAACTACAGACTTGATAATAACGGGAATTAATAAAAAAAATTCATACCTAGACCGTACATACAAGGCATAAAAGTGAAGTTCAGTGTTCAATCATATACGAGGAGATCGTTATGTTGCATAAACAGGAGGAAGACGTGAGAAAGCAATACGAGAGAGTTTATCCAGATATTACAAGTCAAGAAAGTATCTAAAGGAAAGTGATCAATGATTTAAATGAAAACGTTTTTGAGATGTTCCACTTAATATTCAAAACGGTCGCAAAGGGTTTGAATGTAAAATCAGTATAGGTAGCCATCCAGTCCTCTATTCGTTTGGAATGTAAAATCAGCAATGGTAGGCATCCAGTCCTCTATTAGGTTGGAATGTAAAATCAGCATAGGTACCCATCCAGTCCTCTATTCGGTTGGAATGTAAAATCAGCATGGGTAGCCATCCAGTCCTCTATTCGGTTGGAATGTAAAATCAGCAGTAATAGCCATAATTCCTATATTCAGTTGGAATGTAAATTCAGCATACGTAGCCATCTAGTTCTCTATTCGGTTGGAATGTAAAATCAGCAATTGTAGCCATCCATTCCTCTATTCGGTTGGAATGTAAAATCAGCATGGGTAGCCATCCAGTCCTCTATTCGGTTGGAATGTAAAATCAGCAGTGGTAGCCATAAGTCCTATATTCAGTTGGAATGTAAATTCAGCAATGGTAGCCATATAGCCCTCTTTTCGGTTGGAATGTAAAATCAGCATCGGTTGCTATCTAATCCTCTATTTGGTTAGAAGGTAAAATCAGCATGGGTAGCCATCCAGTCCTCTATTCGGTTTCTATTTCGCGCATAACATTGCTAACTAATATGCTTAAGTGTTTCAATAGTATATTGATCATTTTTCATTAAATGTTGACATTTGAAAATATTCGGTCATATGTAATACTATCTTTAATTAAAGTCACTCTAGCCTTCTTGAAGAATTCACACTCACTGAGGGATAGGAATTCGTCACCTTAAACATTGTTAACAGTTGATATATTTTCTTTCTTGATATGGGATTTTTCCGGGTGGCCTGGTGGTCTAAAGTGCTCGTCTTTACCAATCAATTCCATCTCACCTCTGAGTGTCTTCCAGTCTCAGACTCGGCCAGTGTGGGTGTGTGAGAATTCTGTCAGTAGCTTCTCCGTGGGTCGGTGTTTCTAACCGGGTTTTTCCTGGATTCTCTCCCCACCAGCTATACTGGACACCATATATAGTCAATCTTGCTCTGGGAAATTGTGTTAAACCCCACAACAGTGACAACATCTTATGGTCTATTCTATAGTTTTATATTGCTTAAAGGGAACTTACAACTTTGCTCCATTCTATACATTTGTCATGCTTTAAGGGGGCAAACCATGATGGTCTAATCTATACATTTATTTTGGTTAAAGAGGACTTACCATTATGTTCCATTCTACATATTTCTTATGGAAAGGTTCAGACGTCATATATGCACAACAGCTGGTGTATATTTAGAAAAGATTAGGGAATTTTAAGTTATAGGAATATTCCGAGCTCTGATAAAAATAATAGGAAATTGTAAGTAATAGAAATACACCAAGTCATGATAAAAATAATAGGAAGTATACAAATCTATGATACAAGTAATAGGAAGTTTTAAGAATTAAAACTATAAAAAGCCATATGAAAATAATAGAAAATTGTAAGTAATATAAATATTCCTTGCCCCGATAAAAATAATAGAAAATTTTAAGAATAGAGATATACAAAACCATGGTAAAAAGGAATGGGAAATTATAAGTAATAGAAATATACAAAGCCATGGTAAAATGGAATGGGAAATTATTAGTAATATAAATATCCGAATGCAATCCATCTGCCCCATGATACTGTTTTATTGTAATACAATCAACCCAATCATTCTATACCATGGTACTGTCTTATTAAAAGGTAGTCAACATATCCTTTCGAACCATGGTAATGTCTTATTATAAGGTAGTCAACATATCCTTTCGAACCATGGTAATGTCTTATTATAAGGTAGTCAACATATCCTTTCGAACCATGGTAATGTCTTATTATAAGGTAGTCAACATATCCTTTTAAACCATGGTAATGTCTTATTATAAGGTAGTCAACATATCCTTTAAAACCATGGTAATGTCTTATTATAAGGTAGTCAACATATCTTTTTAAACCATGGTATTGTCTTATTAAAAGGTAGTCAACATATCCTTTTAAACCATGGTACTGTCTTATTATAAGGTAGTCAACATATCCTTTTAAACCACGGTACTGTCTTATTAAAAGATAGTCAACATATCCTTTTAAACCATGGTACTGTCTTATAAGGTAGTCAACATATCCTTTTAAACCACGGTACTGTCTTATTATAAGGTATTCAACATATCCCTTTAAACCATGGTACTGTCTTATTTTGCCTAATGTATTTATATACAATATAATTAAAATGTAAACTCTGATGGTTAAAGTCAAGGAGTCTAATTTCATTGAAAAACGGTTGAACTTGAGACTAAAAACTGGCAAATAAAACTTCTCAACTGGATTTCCCTTGTCAGCCTTCAGATTCAAAATGTGGCAATCCTAAAAAATGTGTCTGAACACTTTCTAAATACGAGGATGTACATAATGACCAGTATATACCTAATTTCCAGCGTATACCTCATTACCAGTATATGCCACGTTTTGCACTAAATACATTAGGCAGATACATTAAATTTGCAGCATACTGCGTTTCTATTGTGACATTTCCGTTTTCAGTATAACCGGTTTCCATTGTGATATTTCCAGTTTACACCATAATCATTATCAATTTTGAGATTTCCAGTTTACAGCATAATCCGTTTCCATTGTGAGACTTCCAGTTTACTCTATAATCCGTCTCCATTGTGAGATTTCCAGTTTACAGCATGATCCGTTTCCATTGTGATATTTCCAGTTTACAGCATGATCCGTTTCCATTGGGAGATTTCCAGTTTACAGCATAATCCGTTTCCATTGTGAGATTTCCAGTTTACGGAATAATCCGTTTCCATGGTGAGATTTCCAGTTTACAGCATAACCCGTTTCCATTTGTAAGATTTCCAGTTTACAGCATTATCTGTTTCCATTGTGAGATTTCCACTTTATAGCATAATCCGTTTCCATTGTCAGATTTCCAGTTTACAGCACAATCTGTTTCCATTGTCAGATTTCCAGTTTACATCATAATCCGTTTCCATTGTGAGATGTCCAGCTTACAGCATAATCCGTTTCCATTGTGAGATTTCCAGTCTACAGGATAATCCGTTTCTATTGTGAGATTTCCAACTTATAGCATAATCAGTTTCCATTGTGAGATTTCCTATTCCTATAGGAACATTTATATTGACATGTGACTAGTCTGGATTAGATTTAAACCGAGAAATACCGTATATACTCAATTGTAAGTTGGATCTAAGTTCAAACTGTATAGATTCAGAATCTCCCATAGCAGCAGATCTGGTTAATGTATTTTTCAAGTATCAAAAGTAGAACAGACATATTGACCATGATTTACCGGTGCATTATGCAATGACAGCTCAAGGTCAATCTTGTTTGTAATTGGACCCAAATTTTTAGTTGAGTATATACGGTACCTAACTGTGCAGTCAGTTTCAGCTAACGGTAAGGACCACGAGACACGTGTGTATGGAAGCAATAGTTAGTTGTGAATCCAGCAGTTATTGGCACGTGCTCGATAGACGTGTGTACGGATGCAAAACACATTACATTCCGTACTTAAATCACTGTTATTGGAGTAAACAAATATTTTAGTAATTACTGAATAAATTTGATTCTAGACATTATGGTATTTTATGAATAATTTTGACCTGTGTCAGTGATTAACAGCAAACCCAGCCGCTGACATATGTACTCTTAGGCAGTATTTAACAGTGAACTTTAACGTTGACCTCTGAACTCTGTAACAGTGTACATCAGTAAACCCTAAATCTAACCTCTGAACTTCGTGACCATAAACCCTCACACTGACATCTGAACTCTGCGACAGTGTTTAGCAGTAAATCTTCACTTTGAACTCTGTGACAGTATTTAGCAGTAAATCCTCACTTTGAACTTTGTGACTGTTGTGCAGTAAATCGTCACTTTAAACTCTGTGACAGTATTTAGCAGTAAGTCCTCACTTTGAACTCTGTGACAGTATTTAGCAGTAAATCTTCACTTTGGCCTCTGAACGCTGTGAAAGTGTTTAACGGTAAATCCTGACACGAACTTCGGAAGTGTCGGAACGTATGAGCTGCACATCCATATCACATGCTGCATCAAAATCTACTGAATTCGTAAACGTTGATCTCACACGTATATGTAAGCAGAAAAATTTATGGAACTCGTAAACTTGCATATTCCACGTATATTTAAACAGTACAATATAGGCACATTTACGCGACAGAAATACAAGAGACTAAAGTGGACCTGATATTGGTCATCTGACTGATATCTTCCTAATGACTAATTGCAAGATAAGTTTGCAAAAAAAAAAAAAAAAAAGATATGAGGTGGCAGAGTGCTTGATGTAAAATTATTCAAGTGCTGTTGATTGCACCTGTTATAAAAAAAAAATGTTTTAGTATTTGTTTGTTTTATCTGCATCCATATTTGTAGTACATTTGGATAGTTTGTCCAATATTGAAGGCCCCTATGCAATTACGTTTTATGTCCGATAATAAAAGCCTCAGTGCCATTACTCTTTCTGACCAATAATGAAGGTCCCTATGTCATTACGCTTTCTGTCCAATAGCGATGATTTTTATGCCATTACGCTTTCTGTCCAATATTCAAGGTCTCTCTGCTATTACAATTTCTGTCAAAGTTGGTTAAATTATGTTGAACGTTTCGCCTTCTCTTGTTGTAGATAAAGAGGTGTCACTGGATCTCTATTATTAGAACCAGTGACCAAATCTAATGGTGGATTGGTATCATTTGTACAGTGTCAAATGTCTTCATGTCAAGGCTATGCTTTGTGTCAGATTTCATCAAATTTTGTCAAGCGGTTTTGTAAAAGTTAAAGAGTTTAACTTGAGTAACAGCAGACATATTTGATACAGATTATTATCTATTATAACCCCTTTAGATCCATTCATGTCAGGATGCCTTCGGTATAATTTTAGTTCCGGTCAAGATGCTTTGGGTATAATTTTGGCTCCGGTCAGAATGCTTTCTGTAAAATTGGAGCTTCAAGTGAGGATGCTTTCTGTAACATTTTAGCACCATTTTTTATAGCTCATGCGTATAGGCGTCTTTTTTTTTATAAATTTTACAACTCCTAATTCTTTCGGTAAAATTTGAACAAAAATTTTTTCGAGCGGTTGCCATAGCTGATGCGTATAGGCATCGTTCCTACAAATCTGACAACTCCCAGTGTTAAAGTAGTTTCTCGAAACTTTGATAAATTCAACTGACAGTTTCTGAGAAAACATTTTTATTTTCATTCTATTTTTTTTTACTTTTATGATAGCCATATTTTATAGTCAATCGGAATCATTTGTATATATTTTTAAAAACGTTTCATACCAGAAGTGCTGTCGAACTGGATAAACTTCTGCTGTGTAGGTTTTGAGAAATTGATGAAAGTTTATCGTATTACTGTAACCGTTACTAATGCTGGAGAAATAAAAACAACTTTAATGGCAGATCAGCGTTATTTGTAAAGCTTTATAAGCCCTCCGTGTGGGATGCTTACTGTCAGCTTTTAGTCATATTCACAGAGCAGTTTATGTGAAGTCTTTTAAAGATATTATTATTATTATTATTATTATTATTATATCACTTGTCATTATTAGCACGGTGTCCATATCTGGTGGCCGATCGGCATCAGTTGAACAAATTGGTTGGGAGTTTACTTACAATGGTCAAGCTCTGTGGCGGTGTTTGAGAACATACTGACAAAGGGTTTGTTTATTGTTAGTAACTGCATCATTTGCACAAATCAGAAAGACCGTCATCACACAATACATTGGCAATTTCCTCAAATTATGTTGTTCTGGTTTTGAGAAGATGTTGTACAGCTTTCCTCTTACAGTTACCCTGCATGACAGATCGGTATAAATTTAAAACATCAATATAGTCATACTGATATACAGATTGGTATAAATTTGAAACATCCGTGTATTCATATTGGATTACAGATTGGTATGAATTTGAAACAATGGTGTAATTATACTGGATGACATATTGGTGTAAATTTAAAACATCACTGTAGCCATACTTAATGACAGATTGGCATACATTTAAAACATCCGCGCAGTAATACTGGAATGCAGACATACATACATTTTAAACATCTGTGTAGTCATAGTGGATGACAGATTGACATCAATTTAAAACATCCGGAAGGACATAATGGTAAAATAATCCTTGTAAACTTATGTGTTAATTGTTGAAGCACTTTTGAGAAGTTACAAATAGGAATTAAGAACGGACTTGATATGATGAAAGAAGATTATTCTCTCTCTCTCTCTCTCTCTCTCTCTCTCCAGCTGTTTTTGCGATAGATGAATCAACGGTATACACCAATGCAGTTTTACAGTAACGTTTTATTTCTCTTGCATTACTCTTAAAGCAACTGGGTGTAATGAGAGAGAGAGAGAGAGAGAGAGAGAGAAAGTTATGTCACAAACGATGTAATGGTTGATTATATTTGGAGTGTTAGAAACTTGTGGCTAGCATGTAACATTTTAGAACCATATAAAGTTAAACAACTGCTACATCTGCGTTTACACCATAGTGTTCAATATCGTTACCTCATTGTTGACACAATCGGTTTCTTAAACAATAATCGTGCAGGAGTAATTTCATGCATTTTGCAGATGATATCATATTTAAGACAAACGTGCTCACGTATATCTCGCAACTACCACAGAAAAAAAAAAGTTCATTGCATTCAAATAAGTCGAGATGACCCTGTTATTTAAGTAATACAGTATGATGTGAACATACTGAAGTCATCAAGTGAATTACAGTCAACATAACTGTGATGAACTCGTTATTTAAAGAGTTCATTTTGATGCGCTCAGACTGAAGCCATCGGTTTTATGTGGTTCTGCCTCGTGTTGTTTTGTCAGGGATATCATATCGCACTTGCTTGTCTGTGTTATGTATGACCAAAAAGTTTTTCTGTAATTGTATTTTTCTTTATGTTTACAAACCCACATATTGTGAATTATAAGGAACTGTGTCCTGATGTATTATTGTTACAATTCATATAATTGTGCATTCAAAAGAACTGTTATGATGTTGTATTATTGTTCCCAGTGACAATATTTCTGTCCGTATGACCTGTCACTGAACTAAAGTCCAACCTCAACTTCACAGTACTGGCAGAGTATTAAGGAACTAGTGCCCACCTTCCACTTCACAACAGTGTAATGTAGTCATCTGGACTAAATGATCGACTCATATACCAAAGGACAAAATGAAAAGTTGACTGCTGTATGATTTCTCTACTGGCCTGTGATCGACTCATATATCAAAGGACATAATGGAAAGTTGACTACTGTAATAGGTCCATTTTTTAATCATGATACTCATTCATTAAGCAAATAAATGGGATAAACACACTAATATAAACGAAGGATGACAAATAGACTTAATTCGAACGATGTTCGAACAATATAATCATCACGTGGCTCATTAACTTGAGCATATACATCCACAAAGTTTTGAAGGTGTCCATTACCACCTACAACATAAATCACCAAATTTTTGAAGGCTTTGAAAACCTTCCACAAGTGCAACTCACATCTTTGAAGGTGTTCATCGCCTTCTACAAGTACATAACCAGACTGGTGACAGGTGATGCTCATTACCTTCTACAAGTACATCCCCAAATTGGTGAATGGTGATGCTTTTTACCTTCTACAAGTACACCCCCAAAGTGTTGATAGGTGATGCTCATTACCTTCTAAAATATATATCCCCTAATTGTTGATAGGTGATGCTCATTTCCTTCTACAAGTACACCCCCAAAGTGTTGATATTTGATGCTCATTACCTTCGACAAGTACATCCCCAAATTGTTGATAGGTGATGCTCATTACCTTATACAGTACACCCCCAAATTGGTGATAGGTGATGCTCATTACCTTCTACAAGTACATTCCCAAATTGGTGAATGGTGATGCTTATTACCTTCTTCGGGTACATCCCTAGGTTAAGGTTCTGAACCAGAAAGCAGACTTTCATGATCAGTCAATTGACAATGTAATAAACTGCTTCAACGACGAATTTATATAGCATTACGTATAAATGTGTAATAAATCAACCAAACAACGAATTTATATAGCATCACGTATAAATGTATTATTAATAAACCAAGCGACGAATTTATATTGCTTCACCTATAAAGGTTTCTTAATAAACAAACCGTCACTTTAAAATCGCTACATCAATCTTTTTTTCCTATTGACTCTTTCGATATCACTAATTTGAGCCACAAGAACGCGCTTATTTTTCTTATCAACTACATGACCAACGAATCAAATCACTTTTCTTTCTGACTGATAGATATAAAGATACACATACAGTAAGGCAAGGCAAGGCAAGGCAAGGTAAAGTAATTATCAGTCGCTGTTCCTCTCACTCTAAAGAACTATAGTAGCCCATTTAATAGAACGTTAGACTGGTGACCCAAGTGCCATATGTTCCATACCTGTCAATGCCGGCCCAAGGCGGCTGCTTTGACGTATCCTTGTGGAAAGCACTTGCCTCCATTTTCCTCGTCACGATATAACCAATGTTATAATGAATGTGCCGTTAAGAAAATCACGCAGACGCTCACTTTCTTTCTCAGGCAACACTGTATTGAATGTGAAGTTAAGAAAAACATGCAAACGCTCTCTTTCTCTCTTAGTCAACATTGTATTGAATGTGCCGTTAAGAAAAACATGCAAACTCGTTTTTCTCGGAGACAATATTGTGCTGAAAGTACTGTATAGAAACAAGCACACGCACACAAACAAACACACACGCACGCACACAAAAAACAAACGCACACACACTCTCTCTCTCATAAAAAGAAAGTAAATTCCATTTCAAACCTTTTAAAATGAAAAATACATTTCCATCCTATAGTGAAGTAAATTATAAATTATTCATAAAAATTCCTAATGGACATTAAGGAATCATATAAAACATTTTATTGTATAGTACTTAAGACATACCGTGAATTTTGTTAATTCATTTGTATAAATAAGATGTGAATTGTTTTGATCGAGAATCAGTCGTATTAGTTTTGGGTGCGCCTTCCGGCCCACATTTAGTCCAGTTACTAATTTATAGTTCACAACACAGCGTAGTAATAGTTTAAGATGTATAGGTTATGTCATAGTTCAGTAAAGAATGCTGAATAGCCGTTAGGAGACAGATCAATCTTCTGTACTTCTGGGTTTGTGTTTCAGCTGTCAGGCTGCTAACTGACCCATATTATCCATAGTTTCTGTAGAATTAAAGGTCACTGGCCATGCTCCAATATTTTTCTTTTTACATCAGATTTGCATTTCATGATTAAAAGTAGTTATACTCGCACAAAAGAATTAACCAAATATCAAGTGAAAAGAATGAATAATAAATTAATTACACGAAATAGAAGTATACGTCTTAACTTTCCCTTAGCTACGATTTTCCACCTATAGAGGACGACAACCGGAAATGACGTACATTTAACCGCACAAGATGAAGTACATGCTGTTGTTGAAAAATAAAACACTATACACTATGGATAGGGAAAATTTAGATGAACTATTGAAAAATAATTTACTGTTCAGCCTTATATCGATGTGCTGCACAACGCATTAGATTGTGTCGCTTTCCATACTGTTCCATTGTTTCAATTTATTTTCAAAATTCCCGTTAATACAGGTAAAAGGGAATCAATGCTAGCTTCCCTATGTCGGCCGACATTGTAAAGAAAACAAAGAAATCGGCACGCTTAAAAGAATCCAAAGGAACTGAAGTTGGCTTCCTTATGTCGGTCAACGTCATAAAACACAAAAAAAAAAAAAAAAAAAAAAAATTAAAAAAATTGCACGCTTAACAGAATCCAAAGTCACATTCACGGGTTGGCTTGCTTTGTAATAAAATAACCTTTGTATTTGATATCCTGTCGGTAAGTTTAAGCAACGATTTTATTGCTCGCTGCCAGTTGTGTTTATTCACCTGGTCTTCTATTTGTTTGCCATATGTAATCATAATTAACAGAAACGGACATTGATGTTTACATGGTAAATATTATGCACAGCAATAACTGGCTTTAATAATGCTTTTGTAACCCATGCCAGAGAAAGGAATCTCATTTGCACTCACACTGAATGTATTTTTCAAGTAAGGATAGCTATACAGTCATATAGTTAACCTGGATACAATACATCTTGGTCATTTTGCGAAAACTTGAAAAATAAGAACAAAAAATAAAATTAGCTGCTAAGAGCTTCATATTGCAGAAACTAAAGACTGACAAAATGCTCAGCGTTATTCTATCTCTATCTCTCTCTCATGTATAACTGAGTGTGTATTTCATGCAGCAGTACTGCAACCTGAAGCCTAAAATTAAATATATTTTTCATAATATCTCATGTACAGTGTCGCTACCCTTAAAAATGTATTCGTATTCTGTAGGATATTTATTTTAAGTATTATTATTTTATAAATCAATGTTGATAGTTTGACCGGAAGATTTGCATTGAGAATGTCGCTGTGCAGATATTTTTAGCATACAAAGTAAATGTATATAAATATTTTAATTATACTGAGCAAGATATGTCAGTTTGTTTTTTTCTCATGTATATGTACGTTAGTTTCTTTTAAAGAATTGTTGCTATTCTTGTTGTTATAGGCTTTAATGCCATTTTTCAGCATAGGATAGGCTATACACGGCGGCCAGTATAAATTGTGGAAGAAGAACCCGGGAAAACTCCGGAAAAAATCATCGACCCATGAGAATATACCAGCACATTTTCTCACATATCCACATCGGCCGAGCCCGAGACTCTAACCCAAGCAGACAGAGGTGACATGGCAGTGATCCGTAACGGTGGGCGCTTTAGACCACTCGGCCACTCGTGGCCCCTCTTTTAGCGAATATTAAGATAGTTTAGTTTCTTTAAATTTGTTGAAATTTTTCCTAAAACCTATTCTACTTTACAACCTATAAAAACTGTCAAAAACATTTTCTCCTACTTTATATACATATATATATATATATACTTGTTGTTTGAAGAAAAATAACTTTTAGAAACTGTTGTCAAGTTGGGCCGAATTCTCTTTCAAGTTGAGACGAATTGTCTTAAGTTCGGCCTAAGTAGGACCGAATTGTCTTGAACCAGATTGACTATAGTCCGGAATAAATGGTACAGCTTTCCCATCCTTCACCCTATTCGATCCCACAGCTTCAATCCACTTTTTTCAGGTAAACAGAGTCTTTCGGAAAAAGAAAGAACCCTTTTGTCTCATCACTCGTATGGGTACATCCATACGCAACACAGTGCACCACATCTGCTGTACAAAACACGATCGTAAGTTATATCACATAGACATTTACTTGGGAAAATTAAACAATTGAATGGTTATGTTGAATAGAAAGGATAAAAGTACGTCATATCTGTTTTTGGCACGCGGAAACTATCGATTATTTATGAAGATTGGTGAATAATGTTTTCATTTTAAAAAGCGGATTTTGAAGTTTAATTAAACATTGTTTTGGTGTACATACATAACAAATTTTTGTATGACCATAATACTATCACTTTTGTGCAATGAATGTGGCTGCTGACTTTTAAGGAACGACGATATCTGACGTAATGAGGGATATAGTGCTTGACCACAGAATACACCTCTCCCTCCCCCCCCCCCGAGAAATATTTAGGTTGATTATTATTTATTTTCACAAAGGCAATTATCTTCATATACCCGCCCATACAGGGGCAACTATAGAAGAAACATTACGGTTGATAACACGAACGGAGGCAGGAGAGAGAGAGAGAGAGAGAGAGAGAGAGAGAGAGAGAGAGAGAGAGAGAGATTAACAAAATGTATACGTCGACTCTAGTCTGAAATTGGAAGGACCGGCAAGCAACTAGGTTAAGCAGGTATGCTGGGCAATTAAGTTTCATCGTTCACTCGATTTCATGATTAATTTGTCTTATCGGTATAAACAGAACTGCAAACTGCATTTGCTTAAATAAACTTGGTAATTTTTTTTCAAAGAGAAAGTGTATCATTGTAATGTCATTTTCAATTTCATTTTGTTAATATAGTTAATGAAATTTTTATATTTTAAACATCTGCCCTCGTCTTCCCTTAATATCTCTGCTCGGATATCTGCTATCAATACGTTCGTTAATTGTATACTTTTTACTATTAGCTCGATCCGGTCAACACTATCGTGTTTGATCACCCTCTGGGTAACGGTAGCCACACCCCACCACGTAACACCCACCCCCACCCACCCACCCATATATATTTAACTCATTAATATCTATCTATCTATCTATCTATCTATCTCCTCTCTCTCTCTCTCTATATATATATATATATATATATATATATATATATATATATATATATATATATATATATATATATATATATATATATATATATATATATATATATATATATAATGAGTTAAATCATGCAAAAACCGGCCTTACGACTTTCAGAGAAATACACTGGAAAAACCCCGTCAAAGTATGACGGCAAATTTTCCTACGTCATGAGTACGCGGACGTCTGTTTACCATTGTCAAGAGCAACCGTTACTGGGATTAAGAGAAACATATTAAAGGTATGTTAATCCTGAATATTAAACAAATATTTCAAATCAATGGCAAAATGAAATGTATTTGAAATAATTAATTCATGTAATTATCGTAATTGACCAATTCAAGCATACTTTGCTGATTGATGGATAAGTCTACACATTATAAATATTTGAGTATATATGGTAATATGTTATATATGTTGTATGCTTTAATTGAAAAATATTAAACCTAAGAATTGTTTAATACATTTGTATTAGTTATAGGGGTCGGATCGAGTCAAGTGATTCAGGTGGGGGGTGTCCAACAGTGTATACTTTTTATAACTGTAGATTCGATGTCTCAAATGGTAGAACGGTTGGAAACGAATATATTTGCATCCGTATCAGAGGGAATCTAGTTCAAATCCCATTGTCAATGTTCCCCTACTATTTTTCCTTATTCTTTGAACACAGTTTTAGGTTTAGTACAATTTAAATTTTAAAGAATAGAAGATAATATAATTAACATGTTTATCTTTGATATTATAATCAATGTTATTATGCAGTGAAAGCTTGGATACGTCCATTGAATCCTACAGATAAATTAGGTATAATTAGATAAATAACATGAGTATCTTTGATGTTATAATGAAGGTTATTATGCAATGAAAGCTTGGATACGTCCATTGAATCCTACAAATAATTAGGTTTAATTAGATAAATAACATGTGTATCTTTGATGTTATAATGTTACGTATATGTAATTAAATTGCTTGTGTGTTATTTTTAAAATTCTTATTTTTGTTTCATTACATTTATTGTAATGATTATTGCAGGGATTCAAAATTATTTTTCAGTAATTCTGTTTATCTAAGACGTAAAGCGTATTACATTAGTAATATTTTTAGTTTACCTTGGTCCGCGGTAGTGTAATCGCTACGAGAATACCATTGGCTGTTTTCAATGTCCTTTATCGGCCTACGTGTTAATCTGGATAAATAATGTTATTTTAAAATTTATTTTAGAGTGATAGTCTAGTTCTTAGATAGAGATACGTGCAAATTGGTAAATATCTTATTACGTATTTCAAGTGTTATTAGATCACGTAGTCTGTCTCGCGAGAACGGGATGATAATTCGGTTGAATATATAACACTTTCTGAGCGCTCGTCAGTCAGTTGTATTCCTGTTACCTAGAAGGCCGGATAGGTTACCAGATTGTTTTTGAAATTCATTTGTGTTTGGAATTTAAATAATTTATTCTCTAGAAAACCAAACGAGTGTACTGTTCTATAAATTCTTGGAGAAAGAAATTCAGTGGAAATGTATTCTGGAATTATTTGGGAACATAAACTGTGATTCAATTGAGGAATTGTTATTTTGTACAAGGACCACATCTGACGTCATCGCCTTCCATTTTGGTACGTCGTCGAGATTCGAACCTTGATTCTAACAGAACTATTAAGTGATAGGACTTTTTTTTGTCATTCTTAGGATTAAATTTTGGATTATATTCACAAACCGTAAGTCCTATTTTCCAATTTTGATATTGTTTTCTAGGGAAATAAATTATTTTGTTAAAATATACAAAGCTTGTTGACTTCACTCTTTTCTTCTGTTACAGTTGTACAAGCCTACACGTAACAATAATCAAGGCTATTATGCAATTAAAGCATGGATAAGTCCATTGAATCCTACAAATAATTAGGTATAATTAGACAAATAAGAAGAAACAGAAAGAAGTAATCTCAAAGTATATTGTCCTACAGGTAAGTGAAGTAACTTTGTATTGTAGTGCAAAATATTTCAGGACCTTTGATTTTAAAAACATTTTTCCAAGTTTATTTCAAAGGATATGCTTAGCGGGCACATCAAGGTAAATTAATATGTCAATCGGTATTGTCCTCTTTGATCTAATGAGAAGTAGTCATAAATATTATGTTGCTATTTACATTAACAATTTGTTGTCTCAAAATGAAATAATCAAAAACCGCACTATAATTATATATTTTTTCGAAATATAACTATTTCTTAAAACCTTTTGTGTAATAAGTGAAAATTGTGGTTAACATTTAATATATAATGGAATATATATTTCCGGAACACTTTGATAGGGTTCTTGAATCCACGTCTCATTCTCTCCCGTTGGTATCAGAAGATGTTAGTGTCCCAAATAATACGATAGACCTAGAAGAACGTGCAAACCGATTTCTTCATCATGTGTAAAATATAAACCCAGAGGACGAATAATATAATAGCATGGAGGAAGTCATTAATAATGAATCTGATGATGTATTCATTGAAATAATAACCCAGAGGTCAGCAAAATCATAGTGGTAAACTGTTTAAGAAAGGTTTGCTATTGAGGAGAAAATTGTATTGCCAGTCAGAACCAATATGCCATGTCTGACCACATCTTAAGATGAGTGGAATTCTAGGATGAGAGAGAAGCAGTACTCTGTCACCGAGCTGATGGAGATAATACCCAAAAGCGAAGAGACTGGAAGGGATATTTTACCCCGTTCATTATGATCCTGTGAAGCATACGGTACTCTGTTTATACACGTTTATGTCATCTTTGTACATTCACATAATGCATCATAATGCCTTACAACCATTATAAAGATGCTGATATTATTCACAATGGAGGATCATTAATTATTCTCAAGCGAATGTTATTTGATAAAATAAAGATGCATATTGTTTTCCTACATTTTCGTGCAGAAGTTTGTCAAGTTTATTGCTTTATTTTTTCTCAACGATTGAAGAAAGGAACTACATATAAGATGTGACAGTACGCAGTCATGCGCTGTGTGTGTGTGTGTGTGTGTGTGTGTGTGTGTGTGTGTGTGTGTGTGTGTGTGTGTGTGTGTGTGTGCAGAAGACACTATTTTGTCCGAGTCGTTGCTCACGCACTACATGTAGTGTTTGGGAAGAAAGCCTCGGATCAGAAAGAGACCCCAATTAATATAAGAAGGTTTGGAACAGACGAATGAGATCGTCAAGCGTCCAGACCTGATGCAGAGCCGAGGGCTGAGTAGACTTTGTCAAAAGCATTCGGTTAGGGACAGACGATTGCGATCGACAAGTGTCCAGTCCTGATGCAGAGTGCAGGGCTGAGTAGACATCATCAAGGATATTTGGTTAGGGACAGACGATTGCGATCGACAAGCGTCCAGACCTAATGCACAGCAGAGGGCTTGAGTAGACATCGTCAAGAGCGTTTGGTTAGGGAAAGACGATTGCGACCGACAAGTGTCCAGACCTGATGTAGAGTGCATGGCTGAGTAGATATCGTCATGTGTATTTGGTTAAGACTGAGTGGATTCGTCAAGTCCTGCTATCACGACATCACAGGCCAAATACCATCATAGGAGTGAGAACTTTATGCTATCCTGTATCATACTTTTGAGGACATTATGTTGTAATAACGAAATATAATGTTTGCATCACCATATATATTTTCTAATCATTTGATTATATTAATTTGAACACAAATTCGTTTTACGAAAGAATATGTGACAACTGCAATATTGTATCTATAACAGTTAAAAGATACGTGTTGATAATACAAGTTGCATCATAAATATTGAACCCAGCTTACAAAAATGTCAGTATTTAAAAAAAATGTAAATAGCATTTCACGCCAATGAATAATATTTAATGAGAGATTGCAGAGTCTGTCTCTGTGTCTGTCTGTCTGTCTGTCTCTCTCTATATCTATCTATCTATCTATCTATCTATCTATATATATATATATATATATATATATATATATATATATATATATATATATATATATATATATATATATTTGTCTTTACAAGCTGTGATTTGTCAGTGGTTGTTTCAATGAGATCATGTTTGTCTTTACAAGTTGACCTAATGAACTAATACATGTGCGGATTTGCCACCCGTACATCTCACCACATGTGTTACGTAATGAGCACAGATTAGTAGAGAGTTAATTGATCAGGTTGTTGAAAGCCCATCTTGTTTTGATAGTCAACTACACATATTTGTAAAGGTCAATCTTGAATTGACTCAACTACACAGATTAGAAAAAGACCATCTTGGTTTAACAGCCAACTGCATAGGTTAGTAAAAAGAAAACATCAATCTTCTTTTAACGTTAATTTCACAGTGGACAATTGCCATTCGTCACTTGGTCTCATCAGAGTACAACTTCTTTTAGCTCTGATTTCATAATATACATTATCTTGCTTTAGTAAAGTTACTATAATGAACACCCCACTTATAAAATAAATATCTAGCTTTAGCACGATTACGGTAATGGGCAACACTGATAAAAGCAAAAGGCTGTTCTGTATATCGTGTAAATTCAATATTTCAAAAGTGAGTAGATATACGTCAAAGTGAATAGATATAATTCAAATTTGGTGTAATGTAAATAGCGTGCTCGGTGACAATCATTACATATCAAGTTCTTATTGTTAAAATCCTGATGCAAATAGCATTGTTGTTGAAAATCCTGACATATCAAAGTACCACTGCTACTGGATGCTGGCTTCTTTAGGGCTGAATTTTCATTCTTAAATTTTATTGAGAAGAATCCTATCAATTTTCAGAACTTCTAAATTTTCCCAATGTAAGCAACACTCGGAGTCATAAAGTGTACTGGCCTTGCATCTACAACGCATTGCCTTGACCCATGTCCCTTGATTGTCCTCTATATACAGGTTTCACTATAATCGGGCCAATATGACTTCAAATCATCTTATACTCTATGTGATTCGACTGTTGTTGCATCAGAATCTGTCTTATTATTTTACTTAAGCAAAATCCATTTGCTACAGTTCTTATATTTGCGGGACTCCAGTGGCCGAGTGGTCCAAAGCGCTCATAGTTACGGATCGCTGCCATCGCACCTCTGCGTGGGTTCGAGTCTCGGGCTCGGGCAATGTGCGTATGTGAGATAGTTTGCCGGTAGCTTCTCGTTGGTCGATGGTTCTTCCGAGGTTTTCCCGGGTTCTTCCTCCACCATTTATACTGGCCAATATGTATAGCCTATCTTGTGTTGAAAAATGGCGTTGGACCATATAGTAAGAACATCGTTTTGCTTCTACAATGTCATAATTTCGCGAAAATAGATTGTATGAACGAAGGAAGATATAGATATAAAGATATACAGGAAAACGTACAAGTACCTAGCTACCTACCTACCATTATACGACTATATTACAGCCTTTGTCACGATTTATATTTGCATGTCAGAGACTCTGATCTCGTACAGTTGTGGTAAACGGTCTTTTTCATGAGAAGAAAGATCAGTACCGAGAGCAGACCATCTATACAAGGTGGAAGACAAATGACAGCACAGATAATTAAACCTTGGATTGCAAACACGATAAGCAAGTGCTTTAGTACATCGACACTACCTCTAACACATGATAATCTATTTTGCGACTGCTTGATACTATGCTTCCATAGATTATGATCGATCAACTGCAGTGGTTCCCAGCCTTTCTTCGCCGGGACCCTAAACAATATTTCTTTCTGAGCCACACAGTCCCGTTTCCACATTCTGATAAGTTTTCTTCCACACCCAAAAAAGGTTGCTGGCTACTCTCTACTACACCACATAACGTCTTCGGGACCCCAATTTATTTTTCGTGAAAGCTTGAAATTTTTACAGTAGGATTACAAGAGGTTTCTCGGGCATATATTTACTTCAAGGATGACGCCAGAAGGGGGTTTAGCATGAAAATCCTGACAGGTTCCTTGTTTTCAACCAAAATAAATTTAATACTTCGATGGTGTGACTGTATAAATAATGAGGGTTTAATTTCGAATAGTTCATGAAATTAATGTTTTATCATCATATGTGTTCTATCAGGGCTATAATACATACAGATTAATGTTAGATAAAGTTGGGTGTTACGTATCGGCTCGTTCAAAGTAACACAAAGAATGACTACAACAAGCTTTGTAAATTTTAACAAAAATAATTTATTTCCCTAGAAAATTCGGTAAAAAGGTAAACAGATGAAACAAGACTTACGATTTACGAAGAAGATCCAAAAATTTGTTCTAAAGTTGTGAAAACACATAAGTCCTGTGAATAAACAGTTCTAATTTGATATAGTCTGAATCTCAGTTCCGTTCCAAGATGGCGGATGGTGACGTCAGACGAAGGCTAACACAAAATGTCCAGAATTTTCACTGTGAATCACAATTTGTATTGTTCTGCTCCAATTTAGAAATAATTTCAGCAAATGTCTTTGCCCAAAGCCAGTAGTGTTGTTCTCCAGGGAAATTAATTATTATTTAGAAAGTAGATGAAGTACAGCTACCACCACTAACAATGCACATGCTGTTCCTCGTATGAACGAACAACTCTTCCCAGCACAGAAATACCTTTCTTAAGGTATTATAAACTCTGTAAGATGTTATCATGTGACTCTCAATTATGACTGACTACGACTGAAAAATTCTTACAGGTAACTGAGCATTTAAAACAAGCTAATGTGTCATTTCATGTACACATGCACGAAAGACAAGTGTGATTTCGAAATCACATCTGGGTATTACAAAAGCGTAAACAAGTAATGACGTGGTCACAGCCAATCATTCACATAGCTCTTTCTGACTCTTTACTTGATACGAAAAACCGTCATGCAAAAATCGTGCTTACGCGAGTCACATTTACGTTTTAAGTAAATACGATGTTTCTATCAAAATATTAGACCTTGCTAACATAATCATCATAATAATAATAACTACATTTAATGATGTAAAAATAAAATAAAAATGAAACAAAGAATTAGAAGAATTCAAATTTTGACACATATGTAATTTAACTACAGGGTCGTAACAAGTTGGGAAAGTCTTGTTCTTTCTTATTTAAACGAAATTTCTTGATTTTTTGTAAATCAGACAAGTAGAACATATATATTCTTGAAGACTTTGAGTTAAATCATGTATATTTGATGCAAAGACTTCCCAAAACGCACTCTGAGTTAATTCATGTATATTGGATACAAAAACTTCGCACAATGCACTTTTAGTTAATTTATGTATATTTGATACACAAACCTCCCACAATACACTTTGAGTTAATTCGTATATATTTCATAAAAAATTACAACAATGCACGTTGGGTTTGAATTTTAGTAATATATGTAAATTGGTCCTCATAGTTCGTATCATATATAGGTACAAGCGTGTGAGATTATTTCTTGGCACAACAGTGTGATAATGGAATGGTATATTGTACACCATTCTACTACAGGATACTAATCACGTGGTATCTATTTTCTTTTTTTTGTCGGTCAGTTACTAGTAGAAAGATGTAGCCATATCACTTAGCCACATCATTCTCGAACACCAAACTTCATGTATAAATCACACATTCATCCATTTAACAAGCATTTAGACTAAGAATGGGACAAGTATTTAGAATGACAAAGAGACGAGTATTTAGAAATACAATGAGACAAGTATTTAGAGCAACGATAAAACAAGTAGTTAGAGTAACGATGAAACGAGTATTTAGAGTAACAATGAGACGAGTATTTAGAGTAACAATGAGACAAGTATTTAGAGCAACGATGAGACAAGTAGTTAGAGTAACGATGAAACAAGTAGTTAAAGTAACAATGAGACGAGTATTTAGAGTAACAATGAGACAAGTATATATCAGTAATAATGAGACAATTATTTAGAGTAACAATGAGACGAGTATTTAGAGTAACAATGAGACAAGTATTTAGAGCAACGATGAGACAAGTAGTTAGAGTAACGATGAAACAAGTATTTAGAGTAACAATGAGAAAAGTATGTATCAGTAATAATGAGACAATTATTTGGACTAACAATGAGACGAGTATTTAGAGTAACAATGAGACAAGAATTTAGAGCAACGATGAGACAAGTAGTTACAGTAACGATGCAACAAGTATTTAGAGTAACAATGAGACGAGTATTTAGATTAACTATGAGACGAGTATTTAGAGTAACCATGAGACGAGTATTTACAGTAATAATGAGACAATTATTTAGACTAACAATTATACAAGTATTTATAGTTACAATGAGACAAGTATGTATAGCAACAATGAGACGAGTCTATAGAGTAACAATGAGACAAGTATTTAGAGAAACAATGAGAAGAATATATATTCTTTTTCGGTAATATCGTATTACAGTAGTTTTTCAGTGCACCGGTAATTCGATATTTTCCGTCAGTACAGAAAGTACGGACATTTCGGATGAGTGTTGTTGCCAATTTAATAATATTAACGGCATATTTTCCTGTATCATGACAACATGATACAATACTTATTTTCATTGTTTTTACAGAACAGTTGTATTTGTCAGGAATCAATTTTTAAAACTTCATAATTATAGCTATGATCATTTAATCACATGTTTGGCATCTCATGTATGCCAATTTGATGGCTAAATAAGATTTGTAAACTAATCAAGCCAAAGCCAATATTCGGAAGAAATACATATCTGATAAACAAGTTTATTTTATTTCTTTGTTTACTAGAATATGTTAATGTGTTAAGTACGTGTATTCCTTTGTTAGACACCGAATAAACCTCAGAATTTCAGGAGAGGAGTTGTTTTCTGTTTGAATTTATCTCAGTTTCTGAAGTCCTTCAAATATTGTCTCGTTTGTTGAGTAAATGTGTTGTACGTCGACTAGCCCACACTGGTAATTTTTTTTTTGCCTGGGCGTTAGCATCCCACTCAAGGTTTCCCTGCCTATTATATCATTGGTTTAGCAAGGATGTCGGCTTCATAGTCAACACTATTTTTATCAACCAGCCCTATAACGACAGTATAATATCGTTTACAGGATATCAGCTATAGTGTAAGCTAAATATCATGTACAGGGTGTTAGCTATAGTGTAAGATTAATATTATTTACCGAGTGTCAGCTATAATGTAAGCTAAATACCATTTACAGGGTGTCAGCTATAGCGTAAGCTTAATATCATGGACGGGATCTCTGCTATAGTGTAAGGTAAATATCATTTCGAGGGCGTCAGCTATAGCGTAAGCTTAATATCATGGACAGGATCTCTGCTATAGTGTAAGGTAAATATCATTTCGAGGGCGTCAGCTATATTGTAAGCTTGACACCATTTACAGGGTGTCAGCTATAGTGTAAGCATTATATCATTTACAGGATGTCAGCTATAGTGTAAGGTTAAAGTCATTTACAGGGTGTCAGCTATAATGTAAGCTAAATACCATTTACAGGGTGTCAGCTATATTGTAAGCTTAATATCATTTACAGGGTGTCAGCTATAGTGTAAGCATTGTATCATTTACAGGATGTTGTTGTTGTTGTTGTTGTTGTAGGGCTTAACGCCATTTTTCAGCACACGATAGGCTATACATGGCGGCCAGTATCATTGGTGAAGGAAGAACCCGGGAAAACCCCGGAAAGAGCCACCGACCCACGAGAAGCTACTGGCAAGCTTTCTCACATATCTACATTGGCCGAATCCGAGACTCGAACCCACGCAGACAGAGGTGAGATGGCAGTGATCCGTAACGGACAGCTCTTTAGACCACTAGGCCACTCGGGGCCCCATTTACAGGATGTCAGCTATAGTGTAAGGTTAAAGTCATTTACAGGGTGTTATCTATAGTGCAAGCATTATATAATTTGCAGGGTCTCAGCTATAGTGCAAGCTTAATATCATGTACAGGGATTCAGCTATAGTGTAAGCATTATATAATTTACAGGATGCAGCTATAGTGTAAGGTTAAAGTTATTTACAGGGTGTTAGCTATAGTATAAGCATGATATAATTTCCAGGGTCTCAGCTATAGTGTAAACTTAATAATATTAGTTACAATTTATTGATTAGAACGCAACATTAGTATTCATATAGCATAATCAGCTAATATAAGGGACTGATCATGTATTAGGTGGGAGGCTGCGATTATCTTTTGTGATGAGATATTTTATTTTATCTCAAGATAATTATTTATTCCGAATAATATAATGGATATAGTATCGTCTTTTGCTATAAATCAGATAAATCTATTTTTCCAGCTAGTGAATTTACAAAAAATATGATTAGGCCCCTGCCCAGAAACGTAAAATTGTTATTTTCTAATATAACTGTGGTATACCGCGGTACCCGTCGAGGTATGTTCTGATAAAATAAACAAGGTATACGACGGTACAGCTCTTTTTCATGGTACCCAGCTTTAAGACTTTTCGCAACTAAAGTAAATGAATTGTTTTTTAAAACTCAAATTCCGAACCATGTAGTTGAGCCTTGTGATATATCATGGGAAAAGAAAATGTTCACCGATTTATGTACACATTGGAATCTATCCTAGTACACTGCAAGCCCTCAGGATTGCCAGGAACAATGCCCAGCGGACCGCCCGCCACAGCGCCAACACCTATTGGCTGAACCTCTGCACCAGCATACAAACAGCTGCCGACACTGGGGATGCAAGAGGCATGTGCGAGGGTATCAAGAAGGCGACAGGTCCCTCATCCTTCAAGACCGTCCCACTCAAATCCAAGACGGGCGTAGTCATCACAGATCAGGGGAAACAGCTGCAGCGCTGGGTTGAGCACTATCTTGAGCTGTATGCAACCCAAAACGTCGTCACCGACACCGCCCTGAACTCCATCCCAGACCTGCCAGTCATGGAGGAACTAGATACTCCGCCCTCCCTGGAAGAGCTAAGAAAAGCCATCGACTGCCTCGTTTGTGGGAAGGCCCATGGGAGCGACCGCATCCCACCTGAAGTCCTCAAGAACGGAAAACCAGCACTACTCCAGCCCTTGCACGAACTCCACTGCCTCTGCTGGGAACAGGGACACACCCCCCAGGACATGCGAGACGCCAACATCGTCACTTTGTACAAGAACAAAGGAGACCGCAGCGACTGCAACAACTACCGGGGCATCTCCCTCCTCAGTATCGTCGGAAAGGCTTTCGCACGTGTCGCACTGGTGCGCTTGCAGACCCTATCCTCCCGCATCTACCCAGAATCACAGTGTGGCTTCCGAGCCGGTCGGTCAACTGTAGACATGATCTTCTCACTACGCCAGCTGCAGGAGAAGTGTCATGAGCAGCAGATGCCCCTCTACATTGCTTTCATGTGTCCCTCTTTGCCATCTTCTTCTCCATGCTCCTCCAATACGCCTTCAAGGATTGCAGCGAGGGAGTGTACATCCACACCAGGGCTCACGGCAAGCTGTTCAACATCGCTCGTCTCCGTGCAAAGACTAAAGTCACAGAGGTCCTCATCCGTGAATTGCTCTTCGCCGACGATGCAGCGTTGACATCACATACGGAAGATGGACTTCAGCAGCTGGTATGTCGCCTCTCCCACGCCTGCAAAGAGTTCGGACTGACCATCAGTTTAAAGAAGACGAATATCATGGCGCAGGATGCAGACTCCCCTCCAACCATCACCATCGATGGGTACAACCTTGAAGCTGTTGAGAACTACACATACCTTGGGCCCACCATCTCCAGCTCGCTCTCCATTGATGCTGAGGTGAACGGCAGGATTGCCAAGGCAGCAGCAGCTATGGCCAGACTGAACCAGAGGGTCTGGAACAACCCCAACCTCACTGAGAAGACCAAACTGCGCGTCTACCAGGCCTGCGTGCTCAGCACACTCCTCTACAGCAGCGAGGCATAGACCACCTACACGAGCCACGAAAGGAAACTCAACAGCTACCACCTACACGAGCCACGAAAGGAAACTCAACACCTGCGGCTCATTCTGCGCATCCAGTGGCAGGACAAAGTACCCAACACTGAGGTTCTGGAACGCGCCAGCATGAACAGCATATTCTCCATCCTCAGCGAGAGGCGCCTTCGCTGGCTCGGCCACGTCAAGAGAATGGATCCAGGCCGCATTCCCAAGGACCTGCTATACGGAGAGCTAGCAGAAGGCACACAACTGACTGGCCGGCCACGTCTGCGTTACAAAGATGTCTGCAAAAAGGCCATGAAGACGGCCAACATCAACGTCAACATCTGGGAGATCTGTGCTGACGACCGCTCCGCCTGGCGCCTTGCTGTCAGACAGGGCGTTCAGAAAGCCGAGGAAAGGATAAACACAAACCTCGCTACAAAGAGAGCCAGGAGGAAGGCGAAACAACAACAGCCTCAACAAGCATCAACGTTCACATGCAGCAAGTGCAACAGAGGCTGTCACTCTAGGGTCGGACTCTTCAGCCACTCGGGAAGGTGCAGATAGGACAACCAACCGGAAGCTACACCATCGTCTCTCGAAGACGGACGGATGCCGACGACGACGGAATCTATTTAGCTAACGTACCCAGATTAATGGACTCGACACCTATGAACTTCTAAAACAATCGTTTTATTTAAGTTTACATTAATCTTTCATGTAGGAGATACTATCTTCTCATATCACACATCTAGTCTCATTCTAAAACAAAAAGCACGTAATGAAGTGCTTGACCTTCAATAATTCAATATGACATTCAGTCGAGTCGATCGCCTAAAATAACTGGCTAAGCACCACCTGCTGATGAAATACTTTTGTCCTTACAAGCGGGACGTCGTCGGTGATTGCTTCCAACTAAATTATTATTCTGAGTTACAACAAGCTTCGCAATGAATTAAATAGGCGTCACAATGACGTCACATATTCTCAATCAGCCTATCCAGGGGACACTTGAGTTGCACTTAATTTCTGTATCTTCAAATTAAGAGAAAACAAATACCTTCAAAGCATAATGTTACGATGGCTTACTTGATTTAAAATTCATTTATGCAATATAAGAAAGTAGAATATAAAAGGAGGACGAATAGTTCGATGTTATTAATGTATGTCGTGACATACATACATGCATACATAATACATACATACATAGTAGCAGTAGTAGTTGTAGTAGTAGCCAAAAATCGTCATAGTCATTCCAATTAAAGCAGTTATTAATTAATTAATTAATTAATTAATTAATTAATTAATTAATTAATTAATTAAAACTTAGCATTATACTACTTGCAAAATATGTAATAGTCAAGCTTAGAGCTCAGCTTTTGAATTGTTATTGTATCTAACATTGTACGTAGATAGTTGAATTTATTGATTTTGTCGAGTCCACTGCTTATATTATGGCTCTTGAGTGTAACTGGGCAATGGAATGTTCTATCCCTAGACACACACACACACACACACACACACACACACACACACACACAGAGAGAGAGAGAGACACACTCACACACACACACACACACACACACACACACGGCGCCCTTGGGTACTTCAGAGTCCATTAGCTATGATCTTTCATTGTGTATCATTACACATTGCTTTCGTTCTTAACCAAAACGATACAAAGTTGTTGCTAATCTAAGAAAATTCAAGAGTATTTTAGACGTCAATGTAATATTAAGTACTTTAGACTTCAATGTAATATTATGTACGTTAGACGTGAATATAATATTAAGTACATTGGACTTCAATGTAAAATTAAATACTTTAGACTTCAATGTAAATTTAAGTACTTTAGATTTCAATGCAAATTAAGTTCATTATATTTCAATGTAAAATTTGGTATATATTTACCAGATAGTATGTCTTTGGTACACAACTTAAATTCAAGCGCACATTAGCCTTCAATAAAAATAATTAAGTTCAGCAGACTTCAATATAAAATTTAGTACAGTAGACTTCAGTATAGAATTAAGTACAGTAGACTTCAATTTAGAACTGAGTACCTATTTGCCGGGTAGTATATCTTCAGTACATACCTGAAAACTAATTGATTCATTCTTCTCTTGAGCACCAAATATTTGTTGAAAATTGTCTTATTACAAAATTGGATCTCGAAGGTATTGCTAATAAAGTAAAAAATAACCAAAGTAAATAGCGTTCAGAAATTACAAAGAAATTGCAATCAATTATTTATACGTCATTGTTGGGATAATTGTCTAGAAGGTGCACTCACATAAGCAGAAATAGGTTAATGTGTCTCAGCAAGCATGGATAGGAAGAAAATAATACCCACCAAAATACTAGGCTGTGTCATGACGAAAGTGCCACCTCCAGAAAAAAGGAGCAATGATTTTGCGTTGCAGAATCTGCATTCGGAACATAACTTTTAACGCTATATGCAAACATTGCCACAGAGAAATATTGTCATTTCTTGCAAGGATAATAACAGGACCCATCGTCACGTGATAAGCCCGCTTCATGTTTAATAATCGTCTAGGTAGACTTCTGTAGGACATAGTCGACTCCTTGTTTAATAGTCGTCTAGGTAGACTTCTGTAGGACATAGTCGACTCCTTGTTTAATAGTCGTCTAGGTAGACTTCCATAGGACATAGTTGACTCCTTGTTTAATAGTCGTCTAGGTAGACATCTGTAGGACATAGTCGACTACTTGTTTAATAGTCATCTAGATAGCCATTGATTCCTGTTAATGGGCATGTGTACGGTATGGGCTGCTTCTGTGTTTTATAGGCATATGTACGGTAGGGCTGATTCTGTTTTTTTATAAACATGTGAACGGTAGGACTGATTTTGTGTTTTATAGGCATGTGTACGGTAGGGCTTATTCTGTGTTTTGTAGGCATGTGTACGGTAGGGCTGATTCTGTGTTTTATAGGCATGGGTACCGTATGGCTTATTCTGTGTTTTATAGGCTTGTGTACGGTAGGGCTGATTCTGTGTTTTATAGACATGTGTACGGTAGGGCTGATTCTGTGTCTTATAGGCATGTGTACGGTAGGGCTGATTCTGTATTTTATAGGCATGTGTACGATAGGGCTGATTCTGTGTCTTATTGGCATGGGTACGGTAGGACTGATTCTGTGTTTTACAGGTATATGTACGGTAGGACTGATTCTGTGTTTGATAGGCATGTGTACGGTAGAACTGATTCTGTGTGTTATAGGCATGTGTACGGTAGGACTGGTTCTGTGTTTTATAGGCATGTGTACGGTAGGGCTGAATCTATGTTTTGTAGGCATGTGTACGGTAGGGATGATTCTGTGTCTTACAGGCATGTCTACGGTGGGACTGATTCTGTGTCTTATAGGCACGTGTACGGTAGGGCTGATTCTGTGTTTTGTAGACATTTGTACGGTAGGACTGATTCTGTCTTTGACAGACATTTGTTATGTAGAGCCCACATCTATGGAATTTGCTTTACCCTAACTGTATGCCGTCCGCAGAGTTTAGTTATAAAAAAGAAAAAAAAAAAAAAACTTATTCTAACGGAACAGTTATTCTACAAAATCAATTTTTCTTTGAATCAATGTGTGTCTGAGTCAACCTGTCTTCTTCCAGGAATTATGTATGAGCCCAAGAAGTGAAGGTAGTTTACAGAACTCATTTTTCTTCTTTCAGTCAAAGAGATCTTGACCTTTGACATCTTAACCACAACATCAATAAACTTTCGTCTTACTCAATGTGCATGTCATTTAGAAGCTGACGTGAATACGCATGGTCAAATACTCATTTTTTACAGAAGGCATTTTTTCTTTCTGTCACAATGACCTTGTCCCTTCGTTCTTATACACAAAGTTTAATTAGGGTGTATATTTCATTCAGTGTATGTGATATAGAACTAATGTTATTATGCAGAAATAAGTTTACTTCCTTCAGTGATGCAAGGTCTTATTTTACAGTTTGATTAAAAATCGGTTCTTCCTTAACAGCGAATGAAAGCCATCCGCAAAGTTTGACAACTGTAGGTGACGGAAAATTAAACTTTTCGTGCAGAAAAAGAAGATGGATGGAGAGACGGACAGACAGTATTTTATCATTATGTACTCTGCCAAAAGGAAAATGCGCAGAATGTTAAGTTGTACTTTGTCCTTGCTACAGTTACATTGTACTTTGTTCTTGCTACAGTTATACCACAGAAGAGGTAGCCCTCTAGATCATGCTTTAATTTGTTCTTTGATCTTTTGACATTTTATCATTCATCCATTTACATTGTCTTTTTTATTGAGCTAAACATGCATCTGTTGATATTTTATTATTCATCTATTTGCATTGTCCTTTTGTTGAGCTAAACATCCATCTTTTGACATGTTATCATTTATCTATTTCCATTGTCTTTTTGTTGAGCTAAACACTATTTCAAATAAAAATAGATTTTGTCGATGTAATAATGCGATTTTGATTTGTCATTTAGTTAGTCATGTTACATTGGACTAAAACAAGATAATTTCAAATATGATTTAAAAAACTTCCTCACAGAGATCCCATTGGGAACGATGCCATTACAACAATGGACTCATAAAAGATATAATTACAAGTATGATTTGAAATGCACCCCTACAGAGAGCACACTGGGAACAATGCCAGTACCGCGACATACCCATAAAAGGCATTATTTCCTCTATGATATAAAAATTCCCCAACATATAGTACACCTCGAACTTAGCCAACACACCACTGATAATGTACCAAAGCAAACAACCTGGTTTCGCCTGGAGTGGTATCGAACCCCCGACCTTTGTATTACGAGTTTTACGTTCTATCAATTGAGGCATCATGGTTCCCTGGCATATAAGAACTCATATCTAAAAATAAAATCGGTCAAAAGAGGGACCTTTATCTCTCATATCTAAAAATAAAATCGGTCAAAAGAGGGACCTTTATTTCTCATATCTTTCTCAAAATGAAATAGCTTAAATGGAGGAATGTTACATCTATCTTCAAGTAAAATGTTAAATTCTATTCTCGTTTTATTAGTCAACTATGTTAACATAAAGAAATTAAGTAAATCTTGTGCATTGATTGACTTCGAATCAGTTACTTTTTGCACAGAAGGAACTCCCAACGCACTTACGTTTAATTCCTTTTGTGAAAAAAGGATCAGAACTACATGCACAATTTTTAATTAAGTTATAGAAGGAAAGATATATATATATATATATATATATATATATATATATATATATATATATATATATATATATATATATATATATATGTACCACATACATTAACAAATAACATGCATTTAAAGTGTTGGTATAAAGCAATTTGATATACCAATACTATTGGTATATCAAATTGTGATCCACCCATGGCGCAGAATTCTGGGATAGGTCAACATCGGTCGACATTAAGCTCTCACTTGTGTCCTGGATATATTTTATATATCTGACTTTTATCCGTGGAAATACAACTATATAACTATTCAATCAAATTGTGTGATTTGTACGTGTTCAATATATTATGTGTGATTTACACATATTAAGTATATTGTGTGTGATTCAATAGGTTATGTGTGATTTGTACATATTCAGCATATTTTAATTGAGTTGTACACATTCAACAGATTGTGCATAGTTTGTACACATTCAATAGATTATTTGTTATTTGTACATATTCAATAGATATTGTTTCATTTACACGTATCTGATACATTTTAACTTTTAATAGGCAAATGGTGGCTCTGCCAGTCTTAACTAGGGACAATGCTACATCAACTAAATTCCTAGTGATTTTATGATAAATGCAGGTGTAAGGTTGTTCTACCAGTCTTAACTAGGGACAATGCTACATCAACTAAATTCCTAGTGATTTTATAATAAACGCAGGTGTAAGTTTGTGCTACCAGTCTTAACTACGGACAATGCTACATCAAAATTATTAGTGATTGTTTTCACAAATGTGATTACAAATGACTTCTTGCAGGTAATAAATGACCGCCTGGTTTAATCTACTAGGAATGTGTTAGACTCTTGGTATTCACATCAAAATGACTCCTTGCAGGTAATAACTGACTGTCCGATATATCATAGTCTAATCTACAATGAATGTACTGGTGCCATTTAGTATTCACATCAAGATGACTCCTTGCAGGTATTAGCTGACGGTTCAATGTACCATAGTCTAATCTACAATGAATGTACTGGTGCCATTTAGTATTCACATCAAAATGACACCTTGCAGGTAATAACTGACTGTCCTATGTAACATAGTCTAATTTACAATGAATGTACTGGTGCCATTTAGTATTCACGTCAAAATGACTCTTTGCAGGTAATAATTGACTGTCCGATGTAACATGATTTCACCTACAATGAATGTACTGGTGCCATTTAGTATTCACATCAAGATGACTCCTTGCAGGTAATAACTGAGTGTCCGATGTAACATAGTCTAATTTACAATGAATGTACTGGTGCCATTTAGTATTCACATCAAGATGACTCCTTGCAGGTAATAACTGACTGTCTGATGTAGCATAGTCTAATCTACAATGAATGTACTGGTGCCATTTAGTATTCACATCAAAATGGCTCCTTGCAGGTAATAACTGACTGTCGTATGTAGCATAGTCTAATCTACAATGAATGTACTGGTGCCATTTAGTATTCACATCAAGATGACTCCTTGCAGGTAATAACTGACTGTCTGATGTAGCATAGTCTAATCTACAATGAATGTACTGGTGCCATTTAGTATTCACATCAAAATGGCTCCTTGCAGGTAATAACTGACTGTCGTATGTAGCATAGTCTAATCTACAATGAATGTACTGGTGCCATTTAGTATTCACATCAAGATGACTCCTTGCAGGTAATAACTGACTGTCTGATGTAGCATAGTCTAATCTACAATGAATGTACTGGTGCCATTTAGTATTCACATCAAAATGGCTCCTTGCAGGTAATAACTGACTGTCGTATGTAGCATAGTCTAATCTACAATGAATGTACTGGTGCCATTTAGTATTCACATCAAGATGACTCCTTGCAGGTAATAACTGACTGTCTGATGTAGCATAGTCTAATCTACAATGAATGTACTGGTGCCATTTAGTATTCACGTCAAAATGACTCTTTGCAGGTAATAATTGACTGTCCGATGTAACATGATTTCACCTACAATGAATGTACTGGTTCCATTTAGTATTCACATCAAAATGACTCATTGCAGGTAATAACTGACTGTCCTATTTGACATAGTCTAATCTACAATGAATGCAGTGATGCCATATGGTATATACATCGAGACTTATTAAGTTATTTTTATTTAAATCTAGATTAGCAGTTAAGATTAAGAAATGTAGACTTGTTACTGAAATATTTGAAGTTATAAACTGCTTAATGAGCAGATACCTAGCTAACCAATATATATTGGCAGTTACCTAGGTAACCAATGAAAACTAATATAGTAATGTATATTGGGCTAAAGTCATTATGATGGCTATGTAGGTCATTATTTCTGATTATCAACTTACTAACATATATACTTATATACTGTACTAACTGATCTTGATGTTTGCTCAGTTTTCTTATTGACAATTAAATCTGTGAATATAGTATTTAAAAATATATGTTAGCATAGTGTATAAGTATATCTGTTAAAATAGCATATAAGTATATATATTAATATGGTATATAAGATTATATGTTAGTATAGTATATAAGTATATCAGTTAGTATACTTTGGTATACCGTGGTACGTATCGCAGTATGTTCTGAAAAGCCGAGGTATACGATGGCACCCAGCTGTACGATTTATTGCCACTAACGCAAATTATTATTATTTTTTTAAATCAAATTCCGAACCATGTAGTTGAGTCTTGTGATATAGTGGGAAAAGAAAATGTTCACCGATGTGTGTGCACATTGGAATCCATCTGGCTAACATATCCTGATTAACAGACTTGACATATGTAAACCCTGAAATCAATCCTTTTCTTTAAGCTAGCATTAATATTTCATGCAGGAGACACTATCTTATCATGTCACGCATCTCGTCTACTTTTAAAACAAAAAACATGTAACGAAGTGCTAGACCTACTTTAATTCAATATGACATTCAGTCGACTAACATAGCCGTCTAAGTACCACCTGTTTGTGAAATGTTTTTGTCCTTACAAGCAGGACGATTTTGGTGATTCCTTCAAATTATTGTATTGTGCTGATTTACAATAAACCTCGACATAAATTAAATCGACGCTACAATGACGCACATATTCCCAATCAGCCTATCCATTATAAGGGGCAGCTTGAGTTACATTTAAATTCTATACCTTTAATTTACGACAAATACTTTCAATTCATAATGTTGCCGGGCTTACTTGATAGATGTAAAATTGATTTAAAGAAACGAATATAGAATATTAAAGAGAAGAGGACGGACAGTTCGAGATATTAAAGTGTGTCGTGTCATACAGACATACATACATACACACATGCATACATGCTTGCATGAATATATAGATACATACATACATACATAGGTACAGGTATACATACATACCTACATAAATACATACATGCAAATGTACATACATACTTACGTCCATCATTCCGTCCATCCATCCTTACGTACGTATGAACTTGCGTGTGTGCGTACATACACACATACACATACATACATACATACATACATACATATATGCGTGCGTACGTACGTAGGTACGTTCGTACGTACATACATACACACATACATACAAAAGCACAAATATACACACATACACACGCACACATACACATTGACATACATACATACATACATAGATACATACATACATACATACATACATACATACATAAGAGGATCCAAGAATAGGCTATATTTTAATGTAAACTTAAGTACTTTAGACTTCAATGTAAAAATTAAGTACTTTAGACTTCAATGTAAACTTAAGTACTTTAGACTTCAATGTAAAATTAAGTACTTTAGAATTCAGTGTAACATTAAGTATTTTAGACTTCAATGTAAAATTAAGTACTTTAGAATTCAGTGTAACATTAAGTACTTTAGACTTCAATGTAAAATTAAGTGCATTAGATTTCAATGTAACATGAATTTTTAGACTTTAATGTAAAATTAAGTACTTTAGACTTCAGTGTTAAATTAAGAACACTAGACTTCAATGAAAACTTAAGTAGTTCAGACTTCAATGTAAAATTAAGTACTTTAGACTTCAATGTAAAATTAAGTACTTTAGACTTCAGTGTAACATTAAGTATTTTAGACTTCAGTGTTAAATTAAGTACTTTAGACTTCAGTGTTAAATTAAGTACTTTAGACTTCAATGTAAAATTAAGTACTTTAGACTTCAGTGTAACATTAAGTAGTTCAGACTTCAATGTAAAATTAAGTACTTTAGACTTCAGTGTAACATTAAGTATTTTAGACTTCAATGTAAAATTAAGTACTTTAGACTTCAGTGTTAAATTAAGAACACTAGACTTCAATGAAAACTTAAGTAGTTCAGACTTCAATGTAAAATTCAATACATTAGACATCTATAATTAAATTAAGTACACCAGACTTCACTGCACAATTATGTACAATAGACTTCACTGTACAATTATGTATTTTAGACTTCAATATAAAAGTAAGTACTTTAGACTTCAAAGTAAAATTAAGTACAATAGACTTCACTGTACAATTATGTACATCAGACTTCAATGTAAAACTAAGTACATTAGACTTCAATACACAGTTAAGTATATTATATGTCAATATAAAATTAATACATTAGATTTCAATGTAAAATACTTAGTACATTATTGCATGGAGACCGCTTTTCTTTTTTCATTAGATTTAAATGTAAAATTAAGTGTACATTAGCCTTGAATACAAAATTAAGTATATATTTACAGGGTAGTATGTCTTAATACACACCTGAATTCCAATGCATATTAGCCTTGAATGCAAAAATTAAGTATATATTTGCAGGGTAGTATGTCTTAATATACACCTGAATTCCAATGTACATTAGCCTTGAATAAAAATTTAAGTATATATTTACAGGGTAGTATGTCTTAATACACACCTGAAATCCAAGGTACATTAGCCTTGAATAATAAATTAAATGCAGTAAACTTCACTGTAAAATTAGGCACCTATTTACCAGGTAAGCAGACACAAGAAAACTAATTTGATTCCTTCTTCCCTTGAACATCAAATATTTATTGAAATTGCCTTCATAATTCAATGTAGAAGGTATTGCTAGTAAAGTAAAAGAATTTAACCAAAATAAATAACGTTCAGAAATTATAAAGAAATTACAATCATTTATTAATACGCCAGTTGTTGGGATAACTGTGTAGTCACGTGGTTAGAAACTGCATTCACAAAGGCTTTAAACACGGATAGAAATACAATTTGTTGAGTTACAAACCTTGTATCTTACTATATTTTCATGTAAGGGGTCATGCATTAAAACATAACATTTTATTATATTTTCATATAAGGGGTCATGCATTAAAACATAACATTTTATTATATTTTCATGTAAGAGGTCATGCATTAAAACATCACATTTTATTATATTTTCATGTAAGGGGTCATGCATTAAAACATAACATTTTATTATGTTTTCATATAAGGGGTCATGCATTAAAACATAACATTTTCTTTTGCAAAATCAATTTGTCTCTAAGTCAACGTGTCCTTGGTCGTTGACCTTTTTGACAACAAATCGATCTGTCCTCTTCCAGGCATTATGTATGAGCCCAAGAAGTGAAGGTAATTTGAACAAATGATTTTTTTCCTTTCAGTCAAAGTGGCTTTGAACTTTGACCTGTTAACTACAAAATCAATAAACTTTCTTCTCAGTCTACGTGCATGTCATTTAAAAGCTGTTGTGAATACGCATGGTCAAGTACTCATTGTTTTACAGAAGGCATTATTTCATTATGTCACAGTGACCTTGCCCTTTCGTTCTTTGACCACTAATTTGATATGCTTTTGTCATAGCTAAGTGCAATCCATACATTTATGTGGCCTTGGTATATGACACATAGTTAATGTTTGTGTACGGAAACCGCTTTTCTTTTCTCCGTGATAATGACTTTATCCTTTGACCTTTTGAATACAAGACAAACAGTCATGTTTCCTACCCAACATTCAAGCTATACACAAAGTTTAATCAGGGTATGTGATTCAGTCAGTGTATGTGATATAGAACTAATGTTATTATGCAGTCAGGGTATGTGATTCATTCAGTGTATGTGATATAGAACCAATGTTATTATGCAGTCAGGGTATGTGATTCAGTCAGTGTATGTGATATAGAACTAATGTTATTATGGAGTCAGTGTATGTGATACAGTCAGTGTATGTGATACAGAATTAATGTTATTATTCACTCAGTGTATGTGATTCAGTCACTGTATGTGATACAGTCAGTGTATGTGATACAGAACTAATGTTATTATGCAGTCAGGGTATGTGATTCATTCAGTGTATGTGATATAGAACTAATGTTATTATGCAGTCAGGGTATGTGATTCAGTCAGTGTATGTGATATAGAACTAATGTTATTATGCAGTCCGGGTATGTGATTCAGTCAGTGTATGTGATACAGTCAGTGTATGTGATACAGAACTAATGTTATTATGCAGTCAGGGTATGTGATTCATTCAGTGTATGTGATATAGAACTAATGTTATTATGGAGTCAGGGTATGTGATATAGAACTAATGTTATTATTCACTCAGTGTATGTGATTCATTCAGTGTATGTGATATAGAACTAATGTTATTATGCAGTCAGGGTATGTGATTCAGTCAGTGTATGTGATATAGAACTAATGTTATTATGCAGTCAGTGTATGTGATTCAGTCAGTGTATGTGATATAGAACTAATGTTATTATGCAGTCAGGGTATGTGATTCATTCAGTGCATGTGATACAGTCAGTGTATGTGATACAGTCAGTGTATGTGATACAGTCAGTGTATGTGATTCAGTCAGGGTATGTGATACAGTCAGGGTATGTGATACATTCAGTGTATGTGATACAGAACTAATGCTATTATGGAGTCAGGGTATGTGATTCAGTCAGTGTATGTGATACAGTCAGTGTATGTGATACAGTAAGTGTATGTGATTCAGTCAGTGTATGTGATTCAGTCAGGGTATGCGATACATTCAGTGTATGTGATACAGAACTAATGCTATTATGGAGTCAGGGTATGTGATACAGTCAGTGTATGTGATTCAGTCAGGGTATGTGATTCATTCAGTGCATGTGATATAGAACAAATGTAATTATGCAGTCAGTGTATGTGATATAGAACTAATGTTGCTATGCAGTCAGTGTTTGTGATATAGAACTAATGTTGTTATGCAGTCAGTGTATGTGATTCAGTCAGTGTATGTGATATAGAACTAATGTTATTATAGAGTCAGTGTATGTGGTTCAGTCAGTGTATGTGATTCAGTCAGTGTATGTGATATAGAACTAATGTTATTATGCTGTCAGTGTATGTGATTCAGTCAGTGTATGGGATACAGAACTAATGTTATTATGCAGTCAGGGTATGTGATTCAGTCAGTGTATATGTTTCAGTCAGTGTATGTGATATAGAACTAATGTTAGTATGCAGTCAGTGTATGTGATTCAGTCAGTGTATGTGTTTCAGTCAGTGTATGTGATATAGAACAAATGTTATTATGCAGTCAGTGTATGTGATATAGAACTAATGTTGTTATGCAGTCAGTGTATGTGATATAGAACTAATGTTGTTATGCAGTCAGGAGAAATAAGTTTTCTTCCTTCAGTGATGCAAGGTCTTATTTTACAGTTCGATTAAAAATCGGTTCTTCCTTACACCGAGTGAAAGCCATCCAAAAAATGTGACAACTGAAGATGACGGAAAAATAAACTTATGCAGAAAAGGAAGATGGATAGAGAGACGAACAAACTGTAATCTGTCATTATACACTCTGCCAAAAGGTAAATGCGCCAAATGTTACCTTGTACTTTGACCTTGCTACAAATATACCAAAGAGCAGGGAGTTAAGACAGTTTGTCTTTTAGATCATGCTTTAATTTGTTCATTGATCCGTATTGTGACATTTTATCATTCATCTATTTAAATTGTCTTTTTTGCTAATCTAAATATCCATCGTTTGACATTGTATTATTCATTTACGGCACATTGTCATTTTTGTTGAACTAAACATTATTTCAAATAAAAATAGATTTCATGAATGGAATACTGCGATGTTGATTTGTCTTCTAGTCAATCATGTTACAATGGACTCGTATAAGATATAATGTCAAATATGATTTAAAATACACCACTACAGAGAGAACACTGGGAACTATGCCAGAACCAGGACGGACTCATAAAAGGTATTATTTCCACTATGATTTAGAGATTTCTCCACAGATAGAACACTGCGAAGATAGCCACCACGTTACTAATATTTAAACTATATTTATTGACACCCCCACCTCTCTCTCTCTCTCTCTCTCTCTCTCTCTCTCTCTCTCTCTCTCTCTCTCTC